>CANNZV010002035.1:116871-133980 GCA_947561585.1 Caprella mutica | reverse complement strand
GACGTTGATCTACTTCATCAATTCTTCATCAAGATCTGAAAGTAGATTCAGAAAATATAGAAAACCATATATTAATAAAGTAATGAAAAGAATTATTAACTGAGAATTCTTTCATATAGGTAAATTATTATATAAAATGTTAAACTAATTATAAATCTTCAGATGAAGTATAAATTTAGCTCTAATAAATGCAATGGATTTTTCTAGCTAATCCTCATAATTTTGTTCATTATACACTCATAATGTAGACTTTAATTAAATACCAAGAAAGTATAATATATCAAAAGGCTCACCTCTGGTTGGAGTTCTCCCTGCTAAATCCCTGGACGGTGTTCTCCTCCGACTACCTCCCTGGATGGAGTTCTCCCAGTCATTGAAAACTAGGGTCAAGTAGGTAAATTGCGGCACTTTAACTAACTGCGGTCTCTTATCTCAGAAACATTAATAACCATCATGACTTCAAGGCACTCGTGAAATGAATAGAACTTATCATAAATGGAGCTTAAATTATGATGCTCAACAATTCAGTATATAGCTAAACTAATTTCAGAATGAATTTGAGACTCTCTTAATAGGGTCACAATTAGAAATTAAAGAACCGAATTTGGCTGTGTAACCCTACCTATAGGTACACCAACTAGTTTTAAAATATATAGATTATCAGACCACTTTACTTAAGATACTAGGATAAGTTCCGAAATATCGGACGGCTCCACATTTTCAGTCGCGTAAGAAAAACTATATTAAATTAACTTTTATTTTAATTAGCTATTAGGTAGCTATATACTATATTTCATACGTGACCGAAAATTTGAAATCGCCTGATAATTTGGAACTTACCCTATTCTGAGGACAGCGCAGTAACTTCCTAGCCTATGTAGAAGGGGTGTGGGTCATAAGCCCCCCGGTCATGAGCCCCCCTAGGTCATAAGCCCTCCCGGTCAAGAGCCCCCCCGGTCATGAGCCCTCCCGGTCATGAGCCCCCCTGTTTTTAAATCCTTATTTAACTATACTATTTAATCCTTATTGACACTTTTGTAGTTCATTACTGAATAGACATAAAATATATGTATATCGGGGGGCGTGCCGCCCCCGAACCCCCCTGCCAGATCATTAAACAATCATGAAGTATGCAGTACAGCAAACTAGCGGATACAACAAACTACATTAGTAATTCTCAGTTATTTCTATCTAAGTAATTGTTCATTTGTTTAACTAGGTAAATAAGAATTAAAAAAACAGGGAGGGGGAGGCTCGTGACCGGGGGGCTCATGACCGGGGGGGGGGGGGGGGGGGCTCGTGACCGGGGGGCTCATGACCGGGAGGGCTCTTGACCGGGGGGGCTCTTGACCGTACCCCATGTAGAAGGTATTTACACTGAAAAAAAAACAGCTAGGTAGGTATGATGCTCAAATAAGTTACCATATAATAATTTAGGAAAATTAGTTTGGATATCAGTTTACAAACTGGAAGGCAGTAATCAAAATTTATTATTATAATAGTTATATACTGATAATCAGCTCTTCAAATAACTACCTATATAAAGCCACCAAACTATCAATCACCAATATTTTAGAATATTTAGGCAGACATTTATCAATTTATTAATGGAATTAATTAATAATCGATTAGTGCATATAACGCTATTGTTTGCACTTAAACTAAAATGGTATTGAGGAACGTTCACATTCAACACGTAACACACTTGAAACAAGATTTGAACTGTAAAGTATCAACCGATTAATTGGCTTTGAGGAAAGCATAAGTTGCCACTTACTCATTTGATTGAACTCACACATAAACTTAAAAAAAAAGTAGCACTAACTCTCATAGTAAGTTAATTTATACACCAGATAAATAAGATTAACAGTCTTTGTGGGTTACATTAACACACTATGTCATAGTTGTTTTAACTCACACCTAAACTTACAAAAAAGTAGCGCCAACTCTCATAGTAAGTTAATTCATACACTGCAGAATACACTGGATTAACAGTCTTTGTGAGTTACTATAACACACTATGTCATAGTTGATTTAACTCGCACCTAAACTCAAAAAAGTAGCGTCAACTCTCATAGTAAGTTAATTCATACACCAGATACATTGAATTGACAATCTTTGTGAGTTACTTCAACACACTATATCCTAGTTGTTTTAACATATGTTCAAACTCCCAAAATGTAACTCCAACTCTCATAGTAAGTTGATTCAATCCATAAAATGATTTGAATTAACTATGTTTGGTGACACACCACGTCATAGTTGTTTTAACACACATGAAAACATGAATATAGTCAAACCAACTCACGTAATAAATTGATTTAAAGCATAAATTGTTGACCCATTAAATATGAGTAAACTTTTTTCTCTGTGTAGGAAAGATCTTTTCAGTGCACCGTGTAGTGGCTAGGAAGGATATTCTTAGTGTACCGTGTAGTGGGTAGGAAGGATCTTTTCAGTGTACCGTGTAGTGGCTAGGAAAGAACTTTTCAGTGTACCGTGTAGTGGCTAGGAAAAATCTTTTCAGTGTACCGTTGTAGTGGGTAGGAAAGAACTTTTCAGTGTACCGTGTAGTGGCTAGGAAGGATCTTTTCAGTGTACCGTTGTAGTGGATAGGAAGGATCTTTTCAGTGTACCGTGTAGTGGCTAGAAATGATCTTTTAGTGTACCGTGTAGTGGCTAGGAAAGAACTTTTCAGTGTACCGTGTAGTGGCTAGGAAAGATCTTTTCAGTGCACCGTGTAGTGGCTAGGAAGGATATTCTTAGTGTACCGTGTAGTGGGTAGGAAGGATCTTTTCAGTGTACCGTGTAGTGGCTAGGAAGGATCTTTTCAGTGCACCGTGTAGTGGGTAGGAAGGATCTTCTTAGTGTACCGTTGTAGTGGGTAGGAAGGATCTTTTCAGTGTACCGTGTAGTGGCTAGGAAGGATCTTTTCAGTGTACCGTGTAGTGGCTAAGAAGGATTTTTTCAGTGTACCGTTGTAGTGGGTTGGAAGGATCTTTTCAGTGTACCGTGTAGTGGGTAGGAAGGATCTATTCAGTGTACCGTTGTAGTGGCTAGGAAGGATCTTTTCAGTGTACCGTGTAGTGGGTAGGAAGGATCTTTTCAGTGCACCGTGTAGTGGCTAGGAAGGATCTTCTTAGTGTACCGTTGTAGTGGGTAGGAAGGATCTTTTCAGTGTACCGTGTAGTGGCTAGGAAAGATCTTTTCAGTGCACCGTGTAGTGGCTAGGAAGGATATTCTTAGTGTACCGTGTAGTGGGTAGGAAGGATCTTTTCAGTGTACCGTGTAGTGGCTAGGAAGGATCTTTTCAGTGTACCGTGTAGTGGCTAGAAATGATCTTTTAGTGTACCGTGTAGTGGCTAGGAAAGAACTTTTCAGTGTACCGTGTAGTGGCTAGGAAAGATCTTTTCAGTGCACCGTGTAGTGGCTAGGAAGGATATTCTTAGTGTACCGTGTAGTGGGTAGGAAGGATCTTTTCAGTGTACCGTGTAGTGGCTAGGAAAGAACTTTTCAGTGTACCGTGTAGTGGCTAGGAAAAATCTTTTCAGTGTACCGTTGTAGTGGGTAGGAAAGAACTTTTCAGTGTACCGTGTAGTGGCTAGGAAGGATCTTTTCAGTGTACCGTTGTAGTGGATAGGAAGGATCTTTTCAGTGTACCGTGTAGTGGCTAGAAATGATCTTTTAGTGTACCGTGTAGTGGCTAGGAAAGAACTTTTCAGTGTACCGTGTAGTGGCTAGGAAAGATCTTTTCAGTGCACCGTGTAGTGGCTAGGAAGGATATTCTTAGTGTACCGTGTAGTGGGTAGGAAGGATCTTTTCAGTGTACCGTGTAGTGGCTAGGAAGGATCTTTTCAGTGCACCGTGTAGTGGGTAGGAAGGATCTTCTTAGTGTACCGTTGTAGTGGGTAGGAAGGATCTTTTCAGTGTACCGTGTAGTGGCTAGGAAGGATCTTTTCAGTGTACCGTGTAGTGGCTAAGAAGGATTTTTTCAGTGTACCGTTGTAGTGGGTTGGAAGGATCTTTTCAGTGTACCGTGTAGTGGGTAGGAAGGATCTATTCAGTGTACCGTTGTAGTGGCTAGGAAGGATCTTTTCAGTGTACCGTGTAGTGGGTAGGAAGGATCTTTTCAGTGCACCGTGTAGTGGCTAGGAAGGATCTTCTTAGTGTACCGTTGTAGTGGGTAGGAAGGATCTTTTCAGTGTACCGTGTAGTGGCTAGGAAAGATCTTTTCAGTGCACCGTGTAGTGGCTAGGAAGGATATTCTTAGTGTACCGTGTAGTGGGTAGGAAGGATCTTTTCAGTGTACCGTGTAGTGGCTAGGAAGGATCTTTTCAGTGCACCGTTGTAGTGGCTAGGAAGGATCTTTTCAGTGTACCGTGTAGTGGGTAGGAAGGATCTTTTCAGTGCACCGTGTAGTGGCTAGGAAGGATCTTTTCAGTGCACCGTGTAGTGGGTAGGAAGGATCTTCTTAGTGTACCGTTGTAGTGGCTAGGAAGGATCTTTTCAGTGTACCGTGTAGTGGCTAGGAAGGATTTTTTCAGTATACCGTGTAGTGGCTAAGAAGGATCTTTTCAGTGCACCGTGTAGTGGGTAGGAAGGATCTTCTTAGTGTACCGTTGTAGTGGGTAGGAAGGATCTTTTCAGTGTACCGTGTAGTGGCTAGGAAGGATCTTTTCAGTGTACCGTGTAGTGGCTAGGAAGGATCTTTTCAGTGCACCGTGTAGTGGGTTGGAAGGATCTTTTCAGTGTACCGTGTAGTGGGTAGGAAGGATCTATTCAGTGTACCGTTGTAGTGGCTAGGAAGGATCTTTTCAGTGTACCGTGTAGTGGCTAGGAAGGATCTTTTCAGTGCACCGTGTAGTGGCTAGGAAGGATCTTCTTAGTGTACCGTTGTAGTGGGTAGGAAGGATCTTTTCAGTGTACCGTGTAGTGGCTAGGAAGGATCTTTTCAGTGTACCGTGTAGTGGCTAGGAGGATCTTTTCAGTGTACCGTTTAGTGGCTAGGAATGATCTTTTCAGTGTACCGTGTAGTGTCTAGGAAGGATCTTTTCAGTGTACCGTTTAGTGGCTAGGAAGGATCTTTTCAGTGTACCGTGTAGTGGCTAGGAGGATCTTTTCAGTGTACCGTGTAGTGGCTAGGAGGATCTTTTCAGTGTACCGTTTAGTGGCTAGGAATGATCTTTTCAGTGTACCGTGTAGTGTCTAGGAAGGATCTTTTCAGTGTACCGTGTAGTGGCTAGGAAAGATCTTTTCAGTGCACCGTGTAGTGGCTAGGAAGGATATTCTTAGTGTACCGTGTAGTGGGTAAGAAGGATCTTTTCAGTGTACCGTGTAGTGGCTAGGAAGGATCTTTTCAGTGCACCGTGTAGTGGGTAGGAAGGATCTTCTTAGTGTACCGTTGTAGTGGGTAGGAAGGATCTTTTCAGTGTACCGTGTAGTGGCTAGGAAGGATCTTTTCAGTGTACCGTGTAGTGGCTAGGAGGATCTTTTCAGTGTACCGTTTAGTGGCTAGGAATGATCTTTTCAGTGTACCGTGTAGTGTCTAGGAAGGATCTTTTCAGTGTACCGTTTAGTGGCTAGGAAGGATCTTTTCAGTGTACCGTGTAGTGGCTAGGAAGGATCTTTTCAGTGTACCATGTAGTGGATAGGAAGGATCTTTTCAGTGTACCGTTTAGTGGCTAGGAAGGATCTTTTCAGTGTACCGTGTAGTGGCTAGGAAGGATCTTTTCAGTGTACCATGTAGTGGATAGGAAGGATGTTTTCAGTGCACCGTGTATTGGCTAGGAAGAATTTTTTCAGTATACCATGTCGATCCTTTTCAGTTTGAATGACACGGTACACTGTAAAGATCCTTCCTAGCCACTACACGGTACAATGAAAAAATCCTTCTTAGCCACTTCCTATCGAAAACTGAAAATCTTTAAATTAATAACCTTGTTATCAATCACTGTCTCTTATCGGCTACTGTGTACCCTACATATTATTTTGATCTGGAATGGATAGCTAAAGGCCATGCCGCGTACCAAAGGCCATATCGCTGACGTCAAAAGAAATTAACACTATCGTTGTCGTTTTATGAAGCGTACCTACTACTTATGCCAGAAGCCAGAGCGGGAATATATAGTAGCTCTTGTTCTTCAAATCAATTTTTCTGTTTCATAAATTGCTTCGTGAACAAAGTCACTCATCATGAGTCTAGTCATTGAAAATGCTTGTGAATGCAGAAAAGCTACTCCGTTAATACAGTCACTTGCCAAGCAATGTCACGAAAAGGGACACAAGCACCGGTGGCTGCCATCACGGATGGTAGAGGAAAATGAAGAGGTGAAAGTAAGTGAAGCCTACATACCACTAATATCTCTTAAAACTGCAAGTAGCACTAAAAAATGATATACATTGAAAAAAATGCAATTTACAACAGTACCCTTCTTCCATTCAGCACAGACAGCCTCAGGATAGAGCCCCTGGGGCTGAATGTAAATAGTCCTTTTTTCCAGAAAATTTATACTGTCTTGAATAATTTCCATTCATTCTTATCAATAATCAATTACCATTTAAATTATCTTTACAATACTTCTTCAAGAATTATGTTTTCAATCTTAATTTATCAAAAAACTTTGAATAAATTTACATAATAAGAGCTAAATAGAATATATAACCTATAAGAGTTATCAACTTATCAGTCTAGGGTTGTGACAATATGCGTTTAAAATCATAGATCCCGAAAATAATATAGACGGAGTGAATTAAACAGTATTGAATCGTTCTAAACTAGCGGTATGTATTATTCGATACCATTTCGTTTCGTCTATGATATTCGTAAGATCTATGATTATAAATGCATATTGTCACAACCCTAGCTATCACCAAAATATCTTAAAAAGAGGAATAACTGTAAACAAGTAAAACCTTCAACCTAGAGATGAAGGTTAAGAGAAACACACGCCTGGCCTTCCTCTACCTTCAGTCAATATATCGAACACATCAGAAATTACCAAGGCTTCATAGTATGACGTCAGAGGGAGCATCGACCTCACTTGACCTTGACTCGATTGCTCCCAAAATCTAATAAAATGGTTTCTGGATATTGTAAAATCTTCCCACCAAATTTTAGGCAATTTGGTTCAATACTTTTTGAGTTATGAATAACAAGATGATAAATAAGTAAAAGCAGCCTAAAGCACAACCTTCCACAATCTGCGAATTTAATAACTACATTTAGTTGGTATCCATAATACTTACAGGTATCATGGATATCCATTGAAATAAAAGTTATACATTTTGAAGTTTCCGAGAATAAAAAACCGTCAGATAACTCGAGAACTGACCCTAAAGGCTGCTAAACACATCACCGATATCCGTCCGGCACGTCACCGGTCCGTATCCGTCACTCTCCTCTCAGTGAAATATATCGTTACATTAATTTCAACGGACACATTCACACAGTACCGGCTCTCCTCGGTGATAAAATATCACTGACCGGTGACGTCCCGGACGGATATCGGTGATGTGTGAAGCAGCCTTAATTAGTAAATAGAGGATTTAAAACGTTTTTTTGAAGGAAAATGAACAACATGGGATTGGTATAATTTTCTTAAATGGCACAGATATTTCTAGTAATTTTTCCAGGGGGTTAAACGTCAGCTTTAACCACTTATGGCATTGTCGCTTGTGTTAAAAGGAAAATAAATACAAGAAACCTTGAAGAAGAAGACAAACAAGAAAGTGGCTTCATTGACAATGTCACCTATCACCAGTCTGTGACCATGCTCATGGATGCAGAAAAGCTACTCCGTAAATACAATCAAGCTATCAAGAAAAGATTCTCTGTAATTACAATTTTTATATGGAAATAAAAAAGCTATAGCTATACAATAAAATATCTTTGTCATTCATTTTTAAAAGAGTATTAGTTTACAATTACACAATATAATTATCCGATATATGACGACAAATATATAAATTAAATAAAAAATATATCTAACAAAGAGCGAACAACAACGTGAGATTCATTAAAGCATTCCACTTTATATATGCGAATTGAGTATAGCTTCCATAGCCTCTATAAAAATACTAGATTCTTGGTTAGTAGTAGTATCATGGTGCATAGTGGTAGCACTAGTGGTACTATCATTGTGGTGCATGGTGCTACCAATAGTGGTGGTACATGGTTCTTTTGGTAGAATCTGAGGGTGCATGGTATTTGTTTGGTTGGTGTGTACTATGGTGGAATTAACCGTTCTGATAGTACTAGAAACGTTGGAGACGGAAGGATTGGTAGCAACGTTGTTAGAGGACGTCGTCCACGGGGCTGAGCTTGGAACTGTTGGGAAATAAAATAAATGAGTAAGGGATTTAAAATAATATTGAGTAGGGTAAGTTACAAATCATCAGACTGTTCCACATTTTCGACTAAGTAAGAAAAAGTATATGATTTAACATTTTATCTGGATATCGTAATTGGTATACAAGATACCTGTATGGTATCTTGGATACCAATTGAAATATTAAACAATTTTTTTTCTTATGTAATCGAAAATATGGAACTGTTCGATAATTCGTAACTAACCCTAATTATAGTAGTTATTATAGTTCAATATATTTTCAAATAATTATATTTAGCAAGTGATTCACCTCTGACCATGGCTTACTTAATATTTTCCTGTACATACTAAGTAAGTCATGCTCTGATTAGGAAACACAAGTTGAAATATTGTGATATAACAACCTGTTTAAAATATTTAAAGTATAAACTTAGTAGTTTAATAATTAAGTGAAAAAATTAAACAAATAACCAAGTATTTCATGTAGCTATAGGTCATAATTATAGGGTTGTAACAATATGCTCTTAAAATCATAGATCTTTAAGAATATCAAAGACGAAATGAAATGGAATCGAATACTATATACCGCTGGTTCAAAACGATTCAATACTCTTTAATTCTCTTCGTTTATAATAATTTCGGGATTTATGATTTTAAAAGCATATTGTCACAACCCAAGTCATGAATGATGAACATTTAGAAATTTTCATTGATTGACATAAGGTAACGCCCACTTTCCGAGTACTGCGACCCTAATTAGTATCCAAGTTCGTACTTTTTTTTATGGAAAAATATAAATTAAAGTGCGTTACTATAATCTTAAATTAAAAATTAAATATAATAATAGCTAAATAATAAAATAGCATTACTCACCTGAATTGGCAATAGACTGAGGACTTATTTTAGCGTAGCTATTAACTTTCTTGTAGTTAGGCAGAATAGACTGGTTATGAGCTGTTTGGTAACCAGTAACGCCATTATTAAAGTTCTTGGTAGATATCAATGTACCATGGGTGAAGATGGGTGAGTAGGACATATTGGATGAACTGTGAATGGGGATAGAGTTACTGTTCGATGATAAGTGTTGAGTGGACTGAGAAGATTGGATGTGGTTGTGAGTGGCCGGGGTGGCGATGATGGGAGAAAAAACACTGCCGGCTTGAATGGCTGGTAGTGAGACGATGGGAATGGCTTGTTTGGCATAGGCATTGGCCGATATAGTCTGGCATAGATTGGGAGCTATAGACCCGAGTGAGGCGGTTGGAATGGTCAACGTAACCGCCTGCGGTTGGAGACCATTCGGCACTACAACGGCCGGAAATTGGGGAAGGGAAGTGACGGAACTGCAGTTTGCTATGTTGAATGTAGGTAAAGAAACTACAGGGATAGCAGTAGGTAGAGAATTAGCTACTGTGTTTAGGTGATTAGATTCAGAAAAGGTGTTTAAGGAATTGGATCTAAGATTAGTTGGCAGAATGGAAGACTGGTCAGAGTGTTCTATGGTTTGGACCTGTAATACCGAAGGTAATTGTTGCTGCTTGCTCCTTTTAGCTTGAATATGCCTTTGTGTATTTGGCAACTTGGGTGCGATTTGTTTGGTGGAGGGTTTGACGACTGCTACAATTTGGCGGTGTGTGTTTTGTGTAGGCGTGAAAGAAGATTGGCTCATGGTAGGATTACCCGAAACTTTCTTGTTGTATTCCAACCGTGATGTGTATTTCAGTTTGGAAGCCTGGAGTTCACCGAGCAATTCGTGGTATGCTACATAGCTGCCAGGCTGGAAAAAATATAAGTTTCATTAGTAGAAAGTCAAAACAACAATATCTTTAATGAATAGTTTTATTAGTTAAATATAGAAATTTAGAAGATAATTAATTCAAATTTGTGTTCATGAGATATTCTTTCAATGCTATTTAGAATATCGAGCTACTCAAAATAAACAATATAAGAAGCTAAGTTATTTGTATCAACGTTAATACTTTAACTGCAAAACAAAAACTTATAAACAACTTTTTACTCTAACTTTTCATTTTATCTGAGCTAAATCATTTCGTTACCAAGGTACTAGAGTTTTTGAAGGTTTAAAATCTCTTAACATATCGCTTGTTTGCGAGAACAGTGACATAACTTCAAAAACGCTGTTTTTCAGGAGAGGCATTTTAGTACTTGTAATGTACGTACATTTAATGGTATATCGATAGGACATTTAGCCTCTCTAGCTGTAGATTTTAAAATTTCAATGATGATTTTTTGACCAAAATAATCAGCATTTTATGATTTATATGTCTATATGGATAACTCTAAAATACATGTTTTTGTGTTTATGACGTTGTTGTTGCAAACAAGCGATATTATCTACAAGCAACGATTCACATATATTAACTTTTTAAATACATCGTGACCCACCGGTCAAAAAGTTATAAAACACAAACAAATAGAGAGGACTGGTAGCAAACTATGAGAAAAAAAATTCAAAAATTTTTTATCAGCATAAGAACAGAATATCAAATATTAATCAAAATATTTAGCTAGCTGTAACAAAAACAGTGTTAAGGTTCGTTTTGCATGCAGCGATTGTTAATTGCAATCATCGCCTAGTGATTATCGCTGATCTCTAGTTCAATGCTATTCCTATGGAGCTGTTTTGCAACGTGCGATTATCGCCGAGCTATACTTCAATGTATTCCTATTGCTGGACGATCATCGCTCGCAACAATCGCTGCTGCAAAACTTACCTTCAAGGGGCCTTTAGGTTGGAAACCGAAAATAACTTTTTATTGTCTAAATGAATCTCCATATTTTTCTTTACAAGAATGTGGAAACTAGAACTAACTAGTAGAACTGTACTAAGAAGTGATGGAGTGCAGTTAATTCTGCGTCAAAACTACACCTGCAAGTATAGATTTGCACATTATATTATTTTGCGATATGAAGCTAGCTAGCATCTTATAATTTCTATTTCTACATCATTTTTAGACTGATTTTAGCAAACAATATTGAAGAGGAGAATGGAAGAAATGAAAGTATGGTAATTTTTTGAAAGATTTTTGTTTCTTTGTTTTCCAAAAACTTCAATTTTATTAGTGACCTTACGGTTATTTTGGCCTGAAATATCAAAACATTTGTTCGAAAAACTCACCAAAATTTAGAAAAATTTCCCATAAAAAACATCAATAATTTTAAGACTTAAAAAAGTTTCAGGTACATCGGACCGGAAATGAAAAAGATTGTTTCCCACCTAAAGGGTTTAAACTAATACTTAAGGTAGTTCAGGATATTCAGGGTATCTGAAGTTCTAACCACCTTCAAGCCATTTAATTCCTGTTCAATATTACTGAGAGATAAATCACCTTGTAAGTGAGAGCAATAAGACTGTGTAGAACATCTCTCACTTCCTTGGCCTTCATCTCTATATTATCCTCCTTCTTAACCACACTTAGTAGAGAGGAGGGAACCTTCTGCCTCCCTTTGCAGTCACTGTCCTCCTGTAAGGGAGGAACTTATGGTAAAGGAGAAGCTTATAGACTTCATAGTTTATTCTTTTTGCAGTCTCATATAGAGAAATTTTCAGATAATTTAACATCGATAGATAAAATAGATAACTAATTCATAAATTAATATAACGAATAATTGGCTATTATTATTGTAAAGATACAGCAGATTAATAATAATAGAGCTAATTATCAAAATAAAACTGGAAGAAGTTAATTATAGCATCAACAGTAAAAGGGATGAATCCGTATCATTTTCTACTTTTGGTATAAGAAATCCAATTTTGGAGAGTAAATGATATTTGGAAATTATATTTCTTGTTTTTAATGGAATTTTTTTTTTTTAAATGAGAATTTTTATTTTTTTGAGAAGATAGCCTATGTTACAAATATCCCTACATTTCTATTAAATCTGCAAGAAATTATTCCCGATAACTAATACGAAGATCTGTAGAGTTCACTCACTATATTATTAGCAGTTTTAGCCAGTTTTATAGGGTAATATGCTTTCTTGGGCGGAGTAACACAGTTATTATCAGGTCCGTAATACTCATTTTTGACGTACATTCTCTTGTTTGATATCTGTAAGAGATGTTAGAAATTAATTATCTAATTTAATATGGGTCTGTCAGCTTCGGAACTATGGCCATATCAAAATAAATATTAAAGAGAAAAATGTGCTTAATTAAGAACATAAGACTAATTACTTGCTAGCTATGCAACATACTGACAATTTGTAGTAAATGGCTTATTTACTGTTCATTAAAAAATTTATATAATTTATATAAAAAAAATTCAATTTTTCTATTGATAAAATATTAATAAATATCAAATTTACTTATTTCAAAAATATTTAATCAAGTTGCTAATTATTATTTGAAGAAATATTTAATCAATTAATTTATATTTTAAAAATTCTTTCAAAACAAAAGTGGTAGCTATAGAAGATAAAATTAATAGAGAGCACTTAAATACATGTTTTCATTACTCACAATTTCCCCAACAGTATGTCCTACATGGTCACTGGAGGAGGGTACAGTCACATATATTATCCTATCTCTTTTTATATCTGGTGTAGACTTGCTCTTCAACACCTCACGCAACTGTCTAGCAACATTTAGTTTGTTGTTCTTACTGTGATCTGTTACCTGCAATGTAAAGAACTAATTAAAAAACAGATATGACTACTCGCTTGTGAAAAAAAAGACAGTGAATAGAAGAATTTTTTAAAGATTTTCTACTTAACAAAATCACTCTTGAATCTTTAAGAATTCTTTTGACACTTAATTGTGATATGGCAGTGAAACTATGTATCACATTATTAACCAATCAACTAGTTATACAAGATTGATATTCTATTATACCATTGGGAATTATTATACCAGTAACCACTATCAATAGCTTCAAAGAGAAAAAATGGCTCCTTCTAGTCTTAATCATATTTAAAATTTCATATGAAAATCAAAAATAATAATCCTAGTTTAATTACAATAGTTAGTAGCTATAGATAACTAGATACTAGTGAAAAAAGTAGGGTAACGAACGAATTATCGTTCAGTTTAACATCTTCGGTCATGTGAGAAAATTATTATTATTGCAAAGTTTTTCCTTATATGACAAAAGATGCGGACCTATCTGAAAATTTATAGTGGGCATCTCTGAAGTAGTCATAGAATTGAAAAGGTGTGAGTCAACATAAGTAATGATAAGTTAATGTTTCAATCGGAAACATTTATTGAAGGCAAGATTGGACGTACATAATACACCCACTTCTGTGTACAAATGTTACCTACAATCTTTTCACTGAATTATGAGCTATGAAAGAGATAGCTTATAAAACTGTAATGAATAAGAGTTATTCACCTCAAACTCAGGGTAGTACACGACCTCTTTCATGATAACAGTGGCAGTGCAGCCAAGTTTGTTTTGATGGGAGAGGGCAGAGCTTTTTCGCTTCCTGGATGCATTTTCTGCCGGCGCTTTGTTTGACACCTGAAAATAGTCATAGAGATCATTTAAATTTATCAAGAACTGAAAAAAGGTTATATCTAGAGTTGTGACAATATGCTTTTAGAATCATATATCTGAGAATACCATACACGAAACGAAATGGTAATACATACTGTATAGCTACTGATGGTTAACTATTCAATACTTTTCAAATCTCTATGTTTATAATATTCTCAGGATCTAATCTATATGAAATTAAAAGAACACTGTCACAATTTTAGTGATAACATATTCAGTAGCTAGGAAGATAGCTACTTCAAAATTTTATGCTTATAGCTACCTGCTCTTTGCCATCTTTCTTCCTGGATGTTGCCTTTGAACCTTTTTCCAAAGATGTGGCCTGACATTGAAGTATTTTCAGTCCCCCGACATAGAAAGGAACTCCGCAGTAAGGAACTCCTACATTTTCAAATCTCACTTCACATTCTTCATTGTAGCTTGCTGCAAGAGAATCATGTGGTTAGATGGTATTTCTCATGTTCATCTGGTAACTCATAGCTATTTATTACTTTTATTTTATATTCAATTACTGTAAATTAGAAACAAAAATAGTTTACAGAAGAAAGGATTCAAATAATTATTTACAGGAAATACTCACTAGGGATATTGAAGCATCCAAAGTTTTTTGACGATCTTAAGAGAGCATATGCAGTTTTGGTTTTCTTCTCATGTTCCTTTATGATAACATCTGCTTCTGTCAGAGACCTGACTTGATATGTAGACATTATAGTTTATAAAACACTGAAAGTCATAAGCAATCATAGTTGGAAATTTTCCATGCAGTAATTAGTGAAGAGAAATAAGCATTCAGTAATTACTAATTAGTTAGCCTAGGAATTAGTATAAAGTTAACTGTGATGTACGGCCATGTACCAATTAATTGGCATCGGGAATGTTTAGAATCTGTTTCCATTATTCTTAGTAGTGTATTTTTTGTAATGGAAGACATTAAAACCAAAGGAAAATAGAAATATGAACAGGATTTTCCTCTCACCATAATGTGTCATTATCATTTTATAATTATAAAGATATTTTACATAGTGATTTAGTAAATACCAAATATAGCCTTGTGTCACACTGTGCTATTCATTAGCTTAGACTAAATTAATCTAGCTAATATTTTAGATTTTAGTTTAAACATCTACGTTTGAAATGTAAACCAATTCAAGAAATATTTGAATCTAGCTGTTATTCCAGACTGAAAAGAAGGTCTTCAGAGATACAGGATTTTTTTTTACAGAAATCGGAATTTTGGGCGCAGCACATAACATGGGACCATAGGAATTAAATAGGACTTGGGCGCAGGATTAATCCACGTATCCTGTTGTACTTTTCAGACTGGCTGTTATTTAAAATATGAGTTGATAATTTCTTTATAATCTTATTAAAGTAGACTAGCTGATAAGAATTATTCATGAATTGGTAGTAAAATGTTACATAGCTTCTGCATTAATTAATTTATAAATCATTTATAACAAATAAATCATTTTTATAATCTATCAAAATAAGAATGATGTTTTGTATTGTTAAGTTGAAATTTTGTTAACCATGTAGGTATAATTATTGTAATCATGTATAGTGATCAGTTATGAACAAATAAGTATCTTTATCCATGCACTTTTATTAAATAATTAAATAAAAAAAACAATAAAAACCAATAAATCATGGTTTATTTTGATAGGTGAAATAAATTGTAAAAACTACAAATAACAAGTGAATCACTCATAAAATGGTCTCAAGAGATACACATACATCAGACATGAACTTTCATGAAGCACAAGTATGTTTTCAATTTCATGTGTTCAAAAAGTCTTTAATCCCAGACTGCAGAAACTGGTAAACTGTTCTCCTAGAAATTCTCTACATGTAAATATAGGAGAAAATTAAGGATTGTTCACACAGAAATTGTTAAAAATGTCCCATATTCTGCAGAATGGCTTTAATCTTTAGTTAGAAGTCAAATTTATTTTTAAAAGTATCTTAAATGTGGTAACCTCACGACCTGCCAGTATGTATTTAGTGGTAATTTTTTTCCCTTTGAAAATAATATTCTGGCAAAGTTGGTGGATTTTTAGCAGTTTATTCCTATGTTACCAATAATTTTTGGTGGTCTTTTCTGATGGATTAATTACTCCGTTGCCCGTTGTAGATAAGCAAACCTTAAATAGACTGCAGGAACTGGTGAGCTGTTCTCCAAGAAATCTTCTATTTAGGCTAATGGCTTTTGTTCTCCGTAAAATACATGTAAATATAGGAGGAAATTAAGGATTGTCTGCTCAGAAAATGTTAAAAATGTCCCATATTCTGCAGACTGGTGTTAGCCTAAGGTATTTTCCAGAGTGGGCACCAACCAGTCAACAGAATGATGACTGAGAATATGGGACATTTTTAACATTTTCTGTGCGAACAATCCTAAATTTTCTTATACATTTACATTAATTTTACTGAGAACAGAAGCCAAAATAGAAGAATTTTTGGAGAACAGTTTACCAGTTCCTCTGTTCCTGCAGACTTGCAGTCTGGGGCACCAAATTGAAATACAGACTGGGCGTCGGGCAACCTGGATACATTTTCTCACTAAACTGTCGACTTTCCTGCCAGACTTTGTAGGGTGAAGCAGGTAAGGTAAATTTGTGCTATAGGTCCCCCACTGATTTTTGATATTTTGACACTTTTTATAGATAAAAGGAGCCATTTTAAGACGTTTTACAAGAATACCATTTGTTGAGCAAATGCTTCGTTTTCGAAATATAGCGCAATTAAGTTTCCGATAGGTTATGTTAAGTTTGGGCCTTGGGCTTGAGGGTCTGGAAGGTACATTAACATTCAAATAAGTATATCGGGGGGCGTGACACAATCAATCATGATGTATACAGTACAACAAATTAGCGGATATAGTGAACTACATTAACAGTTTCATGACACCAAGATTTCCTGTCACGAAAATCTAAAAGGCAGAAGCCAGAAAGCATTGTGTTCTTCAAACTTAATGTTATTCCTACCAAAAACTAAACTTAATATATCTATATCTTGAAAATAAAGCATTTGCACAACAAAGGGTCCAGATTGTATTTGGTGGTAAATTCCAATGATATATCGGGAGATATTCAATTTCTCTAATAAAAAAATTCCTGCAATGTCAGAGGATATTTAGCTATTAATTCGGCCCAGTTGCGAAATATGACTCCCTCCAATGGATAATAAGGGTTTTTGTGTGTTTTTAATGAAGGCTGTCTGTCATGGACATGAAATATGACACCTTCCAAATATAAAAATTATAC
>CANNZV010002035.1:0-116630 GCA_947561585.1 Caprella mutica | reverse complement strand
GAGAGAAGCTCTCTCTCAAAATAAAGTCTCTCCGGGAGAAGACACACATTCTGCAGACTGGCTATTTATTATTTAAAGATGTGATATTTTGGTGATTGGAAAGAGAGATGGCTGTCACGAAACACGACTGACGACTCCTCATGTTATACGAAACTTATGACCAACTGTTTATACCATTCAATTTAAGTACAATTTATTAAACCTTATAATACAATTAAATATCCTTCATGAAATGTTTGAAGAAATCACATAAATAAGTTGTCATAGTTTGCTGTAACTATGATTATACCAGTCTGCAGAATGTGTCTCTTCTCCCGCAGAGATTTTAATTTGAGAGACAGTTACTCTCTGACTCACCAAGTAAAATTGTATGTCTCATAAACTCACCATTTGTCTCTCCAGCTTTCTCCAAAATTCAACAAATTCTCTCCAAAATGATCAAATTATCATTAATTCTCTCCAAAATAACATTGTAGCATAGGAGAAAAATAGAAAAAACTCGCCATTTGCAATTGAAGGGCTCAAAATAACTGTCACAAACTCGCCATTAAAATGGCGAGTTTGGACATGCTTTATTACTTGGCTGACTCACACTTCACAGTAGAAGATTCAGAATCTCCCGCAGCTAAATTAATGGTAACATAGGAATTAATTCAAAATCTCCCGCAGCTAAATTAATGGTAACATAGGAATTAATTCAAGATCTCCCGCAGAGATCTCAAATTTCTAAAAATTCAATCAAAAACTCCCGCAGAGAGTCTTGGAAAAATGTTCCATATTCTGCAGACTGGCTATGATATGATACAAAAATTTGTTATAATATTTATTCTAATTATTATTGAATTCAAATGATTTCATTACTAATAATTGAATGTAAATTAAAAAGTCAGATTTTTTTAACATAGTCTCTATAAAGGTAGCTGTCATGAAAAGGCTGAGTCAGAAAAGCGACTCCCCTGGCCTGAATCAGTGAATTTCTCCCCGTAGGAATACTGAAGACTGAGTGAAGGTATACGATTTATTTAATTACCATGTGAGGAGTCGGATCTAATTTTTGTATTCTGAGGGAGTCGTGTTTGGCCAGTCTGCAGAATATGGAATATTTTTCCAAGACTGAATAATAGACTAATACAATAACAAAAATGTTCACATTTTTCATCGGGGACTTTCAAGAAAACGCGGATGGAATTGATATTTAAAAGGGGTACGACTAAATCGCGAAATGGAAGGGAAATCGCGAAATGGAACTGAAATGGAAAGAAATCGCGAAATGGAACTTTTGGTATTGAATTAAATGGAATTCACGAATGAAATTGAGAAGAAATAGAATAGATAGATTGACTAATACCGAAATGGAACTTATAAATACCGAAATGTAATAGATAAAGTGACTAAATACCGAAATGGAACCTATAAATACCGAAATGGAATAGATAGAGTGACTAAATACCGAAATGTAATAGATAGAGTGACTAAATACCGAAATGGAATAGATAGAGTGACGAAATACCTAAATGGAACTTATAAATACCGAAATGGAATAGATTGAGTGACTAAATACCGAAATGGAATAGACAGAGTGACTAAATACCGAAATGGAATAGATAAAGTGACTAAATACCGAAATGGAATAGATAAAGTGACTAAATACCGAAATGGAACTTATAAATACCGAAATGGAACTTAAAAGAGTGACTAAATACCGAAATGGAACTAATAAATACCGAAATGGAACTTATAAATACCGAAATGGAAAAGATAGAGTGACTAAATACCGAAATGGAACTTATAAATACCGAAATGGAACTTAAAAGAGTGACTAAATACCGAAATGGAACTAATAAATACCGAAATGGAACTTATAAATACCGAAATGGAATAGATAGAGTGACTAAATACCGAAATGGAACATATAAATACCGAAATGGAATAGATACAGTGACTAAATACCGAAATAGAATTTATAAATACCGAAATGGAATAGATAGTGACTAAATACCGAAATGGAACTTATAAATACCGAAACGGAAAAAATAGAGTGACTAAATACCGAAATGGAACTTATAAATACCGAAATGGAATAGATAGAGTGACTAAATACCGAAATGGAACTTATAAATACCGAAATGGAACTTAAAAGAGTGACTAAATACCGAAATGGAACTAATAAATACCGAAATGGAATAGATACAGTGACTAAATACCGAAATAGAATTTATAAATACCGAAATGGAACTTAAAAGAGTGACTAAATACCGAAATGGAACTAATAAATACCGAAATGGAATAGATACAGTGACTAAATACCGAAATAGAATTTATAAATACCGAAATGGAATAGATAAAGTGACTAAATACCGAAATGGAATATAATGAGTGACTAAATACCGAAATAGAACTTATAAATACCGAAATGGAATAGACAGAGTGACTAAATACCGAAATGGAATAGACAGAGTGACTAAATACCGAAATGGAATAGATAAAGTGACTAAATACCGAAATGGAACTTATAAATACCGAAATGGAATAGACAGAGTGACTAAATACCGAAATGGAACTTATAAATACCGAAATGGAATAGACAGAGTGACTAAATACCGAAATGGAACTTATGAATACCGAAATGGAAAAGATAGAATGACTAAATACCGAAATGGAACTAATAAATACCGAAATGGAATAGACAAAGTGACTAAATACCGAAATGGAATATATAGAGTGACTAAATACCGAAATGGAATAGAATGAGTGACTAAATACCGAAATGGAATAGACAGAGTGACTAAATACCGAAATGGAACTTATAAATACCGAATTGGAATAGATTGAGTGACTAAATACCGAAATGGAACTCAAAAGAGTGACTAAATACCGAAATGGAATAGATAGAGTCCGTAAGAAAGAAGGTATTCAAAAAACATTTGATGAATTCCAAAAAGGTTTATCTGTCAGAAAAGCTGCTGATATTGGATGTGTAACAAGATCTACACTTACGGACTATACTTTAAACATTCGATGAAATATTTAAGATGTAATTTACTAATTTGGGTGAATTCCAAGAAAACGGAAATAGTTATACCCGAAGTAAAAAAATATAGTTACACCATTTGTTTTTGATATTTAGCTATTAAAAATAAGGATAATTTCACAGTGATTACTCATTTATAAGTTCCATTTCGGTATTTAGTCACTCTATCTATTCCATTTCGGTATTTATAAATTCTATTTCGGTATTTAGTCACTGTATCTATTCCATTTCGGTATTTATATGTTCCATTTCGGTATTTAGTCACTCTATCTATTCCATTTCGGTGTTTAGTCACTTTAAATCTATTCCATTTCGGTATTTATAAATTCTATTTCGGTATTTAGTCACTGTATCTATTCCATTTCGGTATTTATATGTTCCATTTCGGTATTTAGTCACTCTATCTATTCCATTTCGTTATTTATAAGTTCCATTTCGGTATTTATAAGTTCCATTTCGGTATTTAGTCACTCTGTCTATTCCATTTCGGTATTTATAAGTTCTATTTCGGTATTTAGTCACTCCATCTATTTCATTTCGGTATTTATAAGTTCCATTTCGGTATTTAGTCACTCTTCTTAGTTCCATTTCGGTATTTAGTCACTCCATCTATTCCATTTCGGTATTTAAAAGTTCCATTTCGGTATTTAGTCACTCTATCTATTCCATTTCGGTATTTATAAGTTCCATTTTAGTATAAATATGTTCCATTTCGGTATTTAGTCACTCCATCTATTCCATTTCGGTATTCATAAGTTCCATTTCGGTATTTAGTCACTCCATCTATTTCATTTCGGTATTTATAAGTTCCATTTCGGTATTTAGTCACTCCATCTATTCCATTTTTGTATTTATAAGTTCCATTTCAGTATATATAAGTTCCATTTCGGTATTTAGTCACTCCATCTATTCCATTTCGGTATTTATAAATTCCATTTCGGTATTTATAAGTTCCATTTCGGTATTTATAAGTTCCATTTCGGTATTTATAAGTTCCATTTCGGTATTTAGTCACTCCATCTATTACATTTCGGTATTTATAAGTTCCATTTCGGTATTTAGTCACTCCATCTATTCCATTTCGGTATTTATAAGTTCCATTTCAGTATATATAAGTTCCATTTCGGTATTTAGTCACTCCATCTATTCCATTTCGGTATTTATAAATTCCATTTCGGTATTTATAAGTTCCATTTCGGTATTTATAAGTTCCATTTCGGTATTTAGTCACTCTGTCTATTACATTTCGGTATTTATAAGTTCCATTTCGGTATTTAGTCACTCTGTCTATTCCATTTCGGTATTTATAAGTTCCATTTCGGTATTTAGTCACTCTATCTATTACATTTCGATATTTAGTCACTCTATCTATTCCATTTTGGTATTTAGTCACTCTATCTATTCCATTTCGGTATTTATAATTTCCATTTCGGTATTTAGTCGCTCTATCTATTCCATTTCGGTATTTATAAGTTCTATTTCGGTATTTAGTCACTCTTTTTAGTTCCATTTCGGTATTTATAGTCACTCTATCTATTCCATTTCGGTATTTATAATTTCCATTTCGGTATTTAGTCACTCTATCTATTCCATTTCGGTATTTATAATTTCCATTTCGGTATTTAGTCGCTCTATCTATTCCATTTCGGTATTTATAAGTTCCATTTCGGTATTTAGTCACTCTGTCTATTCCATTTCGGTATTTATAAGTTCCATTTCGGTATTTAGTCACTCTATCTATTACATTTCGGTATTTAGTCACTCTATCTATTCCATTTCGGTATTTATAAGTTCCATTTCAGTATTTAGTCACTCTTTTTAGTTCCATTTCGGTATTTATAGTCACTCTATCTATTCCATTTCGGTATTTAGTCACTCTATCTATTACATTTCGGTATTTAGTCACTCTATCTATTCCATTTCGGTATTTATAAGTTCCATTTCAGTATTTAGTCACTCTTTTTAGTTCCATTTCGGTATTTATAGTCACTCTATCTATTCCATTTCGGTATTTATAAGTTTCATTTCGATATTTAGTCACTCTATCTATTCCATTTCGGTATTTAGTCACTCTATCTATTCCATTTCGGTATTTATAATTTCCATTTCGGTATTTAGTCGCTCTATCTATTCCATTTCGGTATTTATAAGTTCTATTTCGGTATTTAGTCACTCTTTTAAGTTCCATTTCGGTATTTCGACACTCTATCTATTCCATTTCGGTATTTATAAGTTCCATTTCGGTATTTCGACACTCTATCTATTCCATTTCGGTATTTATAAGTTCCATTTCGGTATTTTGTCACTCCATCTATTCCATTTCAGTATTTATAAGTTCCATTTCGGTATCGGTATTTAGTCACTTTTTTAAGTTCCATTTCGGTATTTATAAGTTCCATTTCGGTATTTAGTCACTCTATCTATTCTAGTTCTTCTCAATTTCACTCGTTAATTCCATCAATTTCAATACATTAAGTTCCATTTCGCGATTTCTTTCCATTTCAGTTCCATTTCGCGATTTTCCTTCCATTTCGCGATTTAGTCGTACCGATTTAAAAGCTAAGATCTGCATTTAAAGGGAGGGTGCGGGTAAAATCAAACATTTGTTAATATGTGTTTTAATGGAATCAGCATATTTAATTATGTATGATTACATACTCTGTTCATCTAAATAATACTTATTAAAGAAAAGAAAATTTAATTTATTTTGAAAAAGTGCCATCTAGTGACAAATAGCACAAGCTTTGCTCGAGTCATTGACGCCATCTTGCTGTGATTTCACAAACGTTGTGCAAAAAACTTTATTATATCTGCGAGTGATATTATTAATTATAACTCTAAAAATACTTTATTTGTTAGTATATTGTATATAAATCACAAATTTATTTATTTATAGGTTATTTGGGAAGATAATCAGACATTCTATAAACGTTCATGAAGATTATTCTGGAACAAAAATAACGTAAACAGCGCCATCTATGAGATGATCGCATAAGCATGTTAACTATAAAAACCCTATTTTCTCAGAAAATACAGTGATTTGAGAGGAAAAATTTCATATCCATAACTAATCATTGTTTATTTATGATATTATGAAAAAATATTTGATATGAAAATTAGACGCACCCCCCCCCCCTTTGATTAATCTTATTTTAATTTATACCATTGCTATAAATTATACCTAACTAAATACTGAATTAATTATCAAATATTTTTCTTACTTGATCGAAGATGTGGAACCGTCCTATAATTTTGAACTTTCCTAGTTTATTTAACCTGGCCAGGGCTAGTTTATATAAAATTTATTTAGAGACATATATTTGCTTTATAAATGATGTACCAAATAAAATCTATATCCTTAAACATCAGAATAAAAGTATTAATTATAGATAGTATTTTTCAATGTAATAAATAAATTGGAAATTCCATTACACCAACTTAAATTATGAAGCGCTGTTGACTATGTTTTCAAATTTTACTGAAGAAAGAAAGGTCAAGTTAGTTAGGGTCCAATGAAATAGGTAAACAAATTCCTGAAAAGGTAAATTAATTATATTTTTTCTCTGTAGCAGAATAAAAATATGGTTATTGGCTACATAAAAAATACATAAGAGCATTGGGAAATTAACTAACTGACCGACGATATGAAATGCGCCGCTCTCTCGTTCGTAATAATATTATCACATTTGATAGCAAATAATCAACAGCGTCACATAACATGATGAACAGTTCCATTCACTAAACGAAAATTACAATTGTACAGTATAACCATTAATAATTTTATAAAAAAAATTCAAATGAACATCAAAGAAGAGCACATTCAATTATAAATCGATGAATATCAACTTATAGATAGATATATTTAAAATGTATTTTTCAGAAAATTTAAGTTTAACTTTTTCAATATTTTGTTTTGTGTGAATTCATTAATATAGTGACTTATAGTCTATATATATTTATAATACGCACAGTGTATGTAGATGAGTGTGTGAGTTTTGGGTGTAAGGTGTACCCAAGCTGTACCATGCATCATTTGCACACTAAATCAGTATGTTCAATGATCAAAACGAACTAAACATGAATTTTGCATATAAACAAACAACGCTTGCCTGTGTTGATGAAAACTATAGTAATTTAGTATGTAAAACCAACCATAATCTTGCATCATTGTACACCTGGACTAGAAATAATAGATTTGCTTTAAATACTAGTAAAACCTCTCTCATGTTGTTCACAAATCGTAAATCTGATGTAATCACTCCTCTTGTTGTAAAAATTGATGACGATCTTATAGATTTTGTTCCCACGGTGAAATTTTTAGGCATAATTCTTGACTGTAATCTAAATTTTTCTGATCATGTTAATGCTATATGTTGCAAATTATCCAAGACTACTGGTATTATTTTTTATATTCATAGTTTTGTTCCTAGATCCGTGTTAATTAATATTTATTATAGTTTAGTGTACCCTTATCTTATATATGGTGTCCTGATATGGGGGGGAGCTGCCAGTGTACACTTACGTCCTTTAGTTTTGCTACAAAAAAGAATTATTAGAATTTTAACGTCATCTGACTTTTACGCTCACACTTCTCCTTTATTCAAGGAAACCAGAATTTTACCTGTTGGAGACATCTACAAATTTTTATTAGCTATCCATATGTTCAAACTTAATTCAGGTAACCTTTTAACCTTTCCCAATCACTCCTACAATACTAGGTCTCGTCACTTAGCAGTTCCTTCCTTCCAGAGACTTACCACTTCGCAAAAATCTACTCATTTCAATGGTCCATTACTCTGGAATTCAATCCCATCCAATATTAGAAATATCCAGACTTTAAAATCTTTTAAAACATCCTATAAACAATTTTTATTGGACCAATTGGGCTGAATCTTTTCTTTTAAAATAATTTCCTTTTAATTTTTCATCATGTGCATTTATGTTTGTTTTCTCACCAATTAGTTTTTCTTTTTTGTCAATATATGTTATGTATTTTTTTACTCACCAACCGATAATTAGAATTTGATTTTATATTTTTTGAATTCTGCCTGAAAAGGGAAACCTTCGTATAGGCTTGAATTAATTTTTTTCCTTTAAAATGTATATTGAATTAGGTAATCACTGATAAATTGTTCTGAATTTTATTTCAATAAAGAATTTCAATTTCAATTTCAATTTCAACTTAGTGAGCCAAACCACCGAACCCCTGAAACTGTCTCACCGAACCCCTGGTGTTCGATCGAACCCAGGTTAAGAACCACTTGGTGTATGTAAACAGATGTGTGTAAGTACAGTGAGAGATGCCGCTGATGATCCTAGTGCTTCAGGATACAGTAATTTTTTTTCTGGAGTGCATGTTTGTTGGCATAATTAAAATAGTGTTTAAGAGTGCGTGAGATAAGCTGGCGTTAACAATTGGGCATATATTTAAATGTAACCTAAACAACGTCATGTCTAGGGTTGTGACAATATGCATTTAAAATCGTAGTGCTTAAGAATATCATAGACGAAACGAAAGGAAATGGTATTAAATACTATATACCGCTAGTTTAGAATGAATAAATAGTCTTTAATTCAATCTGGCTATAATATTTTCCGAATCTATGATTTTTAACACATATTGTCACAACCCTAGTCATGTCACAGGATTATCTAGAGTCAGCATATACCTTCTAATAAAAGCATAGCGCTCAATCTCAAGAAATGTATTGGTAATGTGAATAATGCTAGAATTTTATCATGCCGCATTGTAAAACCACCGACCGGTATGCAAACCTCAATCTTCTAAAGATTGTGGCAGGCCAAGAAGAAGTTTCCTCATAAAATAACTCTATGTGATTCACGAGATGGGAAGGTATTCGTCCACTAAAACCACCTTACCAATCTGCTTGTGGTTAACGGGATTTCATAGACAGTATGCGGAAGCCGGATGAGAATTATTTAATTGCGAGTTTCAAATATCTTTTGATGAGTTGGTGGGAGAAAAATTATTCAATTGACTTTCAACCAGTTATTATCTGATATTTTTTACTTAATTTCTATTGTTTAGGTATTAGATTAATTCTCGTATTTCTTGTATTATGTGCCGTACCTATCAACATCGAGTTATTTTGGTCATATACCGTCATTGATATACGTATGATATGATTATGTATGTATGATATGATTTTGTTTCGAAATTTAGTCAGACGATTGGTCAATATCCAGGTACCATTTGGTTACATTTTGGGAGCGAACAGGTAAAGGGAAAGGTCAAAGTTATTTATAAACGGCAGGGAAGGTATGCGCTCTACGAGTGCCCGTCATCTAGTTTGTGTCATGTGCATTAAATAGTGTGTTTTGCTACACATGTGTGCGTGTGTATGTGTCCCTGTGTATTTGTGCTTCATGGTGTATACATGTATATTGTATACCTTGGGTTATGTATGTATTTTGATATTTCAATTTATTTTATAAGTATTGTTAATTTATTTTGTTAGTTGTTTGTAATAATTTTAAGAACTATTTTCTTTTCTTTGTTCGCTTATGACAGCTGTCCCAGTCGATAATTTGCCTTTATTTAATGATTTTCAATTTGAAATAAAATAATCTCCTCCATATCCTTTATTAACGCGATACTGTATTTTAAAGATTGGAGAGTTCGTTTGAACATTACTTGTAAATTATTGTAGATATATAGATGTAAAACTACAGAGCTAATTTTCAGTAATTAAAGAATTATGTACAGTGACTGAATGGAATAGTAATCTTTCAAAGAGATGGTAATCTTCCTCAGGTATGGTAATCGTAATCCTCTGTGGTATCCCTTAGTGGTCAAGTTAGGCAGGTAGAGAATGAAGAAGTGGAGGTTGTGAGATGAATTACTGGTTTCCCAGGTAGCAAGTATTATTCCTGGGATATTAAGGGAATAACCCTGGGAAGAAGGATATATTCCTGGGATATTCCCTTAATATCCCAGGAATAAATCCTTGCTGCCTGGGTTGATGGACACTTGGCTGAATGACACTTGGCTGATTGACACTTGGCTGAATGACACTTGGCTGATTGACACTTGGCTGAATGACACTTGGCTGATTGACACTTGGCTGATTGACACTTGGCTGAATGACACTTGGCCGAATGATACTTGGCCGAATGATACTTGGCCGAATGATACTTGGCTGAATGACACTTGGCTGATTGACACTTGGCTGAATGACACTTGGCTGATTGACACTTGGCTGAATGACACTTGGCCGAATGATACTTGGCCGAATGATACTTGGCCGAATGATACTTGGCCGAATGATACTTGGCCGAATGACACTTGATTGAATGACACTTGGCCGAATGACACTTGGCCGAATGATACTTGGCCGAATGATACTTGGCCGAATGATACTTGGCCGAATGATACTTGGCCGAATTATACTTGGCAGAATTATACTTGGCAGAATTATACTTTGCCGAATGACACTTGGCCGAATGATACTTGGCCGAATTATACTTGGCAGAATTATACTTGGCAGAATTATACTTGGCCGAATGACACTTGGCCGAATGACACTTGGCCGAATGATACTTGGCCGAATTATACTTGGCAGAATTATACTTGGCCGAATGACACTTGGCCGAATGACACTTGGTCGAATGATACTTGGCCGAATGATACTTGGCCGAATGGCACTTGGCTGAATGACACTTGGCCGAATGATACTTGGCCGAATGACACTTGGCCGAATGATACTTGGCTGAATGACACTTGGCCGAATGATACTTGGCCGAATGATACTTGGCCGAATGACACTTGACTGAATGTCACTTGACCGAATGATACTTGGCTGAATGACACTTGCCCGAATGATACTTGGCCGAATGATACTTGGCCGAATGATACTTGGCCGAATGATACTTGGCCGAATTATACTTGGCCGAATGATACTTGGCCGAATTATACTTGGTCGAATGACACTTGACTGAATGACACTTGGCCGAATGACACTTGGCCGAATGATACTTGGCTGAATGACACTTGGCCGAATGATACTTGGCCGAATGATACTTGGCCGAATGATACTTGGCCGAATGACACTTGGCCGAATGATACTTGGCCGAATTATACTTGGCCGAATGATACTTGGCCGAATTATACTTGGTCGAATGATACTTGGCCGAATTATACTTGGTCGAATGATACATGTCTGAATGATACTTGGCCGAATGATACTTGGCCGAATGATACTTGGCCGAATGACACTTGGCCGAATGATACTTGGCCGAATTATACTTGGCCGAATGATACTTGGCCGAATTATACTTGGTCGAATGATACATGTCTGAATGATACTTGGCCGATTGACATTTGGCTGAATGACACTTGACTGAATGTCACTTGACCGAATGATACTTGGCCGAATGACACTTGGCCGAATGTCTCTTGGGCCGAAATATTTTTATTTTTAAAACAAAAATGAGATAGTACTATTATTTAATATAACAAAAAATTATTACTTTATAAAATATAACAACAAGAGCCCGGACTTTTAGGACCTATAAAAATGACATTTTAGGACCTTAAAAAAGGCATTTCAGGACTTATAAATACACAATTAGGATTAATAAATAAGTATTTTCAACGAATAAATTAGCATTTTGGAATATAAAATCAACAGTTTTTAGTCCGTTTAAATGAAATAAATGGTGAAAACAAATAAATAATTCATTCCTTAAAAAATTCAATGAATCTACTTTATAGAATATTTATTCAAATTTTACCTAAAAGTATTATAAAAAAAGGTTAGGTAAATTGAAATTCATGAAATGAAATTAATTCCAATATCAAATTCAAAATTTGTATTTACAGCAAACCCTCGTAGTAGACAACCTCAGACTAAACAAACCATATATTAGATAATTAGACCAATTAAGATATTCTGAAACTGGATTTTATTCGACCAAACAGGAAAAATCACTTACAAGACAAAACACAATGTGTGTCAACTGACAGTTTTTCTATTGTAACTATTACAAATATTACTAGGTTCTTCATATATTTCTCTTCGAATAGTTTATTATATTGATTATTCGCAATTTTATTCTTTTATTAATGGCAGTGTCTATGGTAAAAAAATAATGTGAAGAGTTGCAGAAAACTAGATACAGTGGTGACTATACTAATTCTTGAAGTAATAGAAGTAGTTTATTTATATAATAATTTAGATAGATTTTGATTGAATTATAACATTAATAAATTTGACAATATATCCCATTAATTTTACCGACTTAGCAAATTATTAAATAGTATAAAAAGCCCAAAATAAGACTTTGCATCATTTTAGGAATTTATGATATTTTAGGACTTTATGGCATTTTATTGCCTTTATGGCATTTATGTCAATTATGGCATTTTAAGGACTTTATATGGCATTTATTGACTTTATGGCATTTATTGACTTTATGACATTTATTGACTTTATGGCATTTATTGACTTTATGGCATTTATTGACTTTATGGCATTTATTGACTTTATGGCATTTATTGACTTTATGGCATTTATTGACTTTATGGCATTTATTGACTTTATGGCATTTATTGACTTTATGGCATTTATTGACTTTATGGTATTTATTGACTTTATGGCATTTTATGGCTGTTATGGCATTTTATGAATTTATGGCATTTTATGATTTTATGGCATTTTATGGCTGTTATGGTATTTTAGGATTTTATGGCATTTTATGACTTTATGGCATTTTATGGCTGTTATGGCATTTTATAACTTTATGGCATTTGTCCGGGCTCTACTGATAAGTTTTAATACAACCAAGATATAAATTATCATTGCAGATAGCATGACTAGAAACATATTATTAAAGAAACATTATAAACTTGCTTTCAATAATGGATATCATATAGAAAGATTATGTTTTTTTATATCAACTTAGAAAGTAAATGAAGCGATTGACTAATTAAGGTAAGTTGAATATTAATTGATTATCTAATACCTAATAAATTAGAATAAAATGTTGATGAAATATATTTTATGTTAATAGTAATAATACATTAGGCATACATTAATGATTTGCTAAACATAATACGTTCTGATCGAAAACTAGGTTGAATTACGAATTATGTGTCGGTATCACATCTTCGGTCATACAAGAAAAAAACATATATTGATTATTTTTAATTTTAATTGGTATCCATGATACCTGTAGGTATCATGGATTAATTTATTCAACAAAAAATAAATAATAAAACCGTTTTTTCTCATGTGACCGAAGTTATGATACCGACCAATAATTCATAACTTACCCCTAGTTGTCTCAGAAATTTAGTAGAATGCCCCATTGTCCCAAAGCCCATTGTTCTTTAACAAGACATCCTGTTTCGAAGGATGTCAGTCCTTCATCAGGTACCTGTTCGAACACTCATTTTTCTCTCAGGGTATATAAGGCTGTGTCATGGCATCAGAAGTTCATTGTGATTTTATCCGCAACAGAGTCAACACAGTCCAGCTCTCGAGTTGTCATCTTACAACAAGATAAATAAAAATGGTTAGTGGAATTGATAGGGAGTGCTGTTTTGGAATATTATACAATGTACATATATTAAAGGGCCATTACACTCATTGAAAACTTACAAATTGTTTTGCTTAAAATTGGAGGATTGTGTACAGGCAGGCATCGCTTTTATTACTAAACTAGATTATGTGCACTCGGTAGAGCGCATACCTTCGCCACCCGTTCTCTCCTAAAATTTGATAAACTGCTAACTGGATAATAGCCAATCGTCCCACCAAGTTTCATGCAATATGGTACAATACTTTTTGAGTTATTCAATTATAAATGACCTTGACCTTGATCCGAATCGCTCTCATAGTTCTACCAGATGGTTCTTGGGCATTGACCAAGTGTACCATCAAATTTCAGACAATTTGGTTGAATACTTTTTGATTTATTGAGCTACAAATGACCTTGATCTTTGACCTTTGACCAGATTGCTCCCAAAATTCTGACAGCAGGTCACTAGACACGGACCATCGTTTCACCAAATTTCAGGCCATTTGGTTAAACACTTTTTCAGTTAAGCGAATAACAAGATGATAAATAAATAAATAAATATACCACGGCTAAAATATAACCCTCCCGCATTCTGCAAAGGTAATAACGACTAGGTCTTATCGCCAAATGGTAATAATACCGAGGTAAATTCACAAGAACTATAAAATTGTTATTACTTAATTAAATATTTTCATTTACATTATCATTTACATTATCATTTACATTTTCATATACAATTTATTAACATGTATTATAAGGCACGATTATCAACCTGTATTATAAGGCACGATTATCACCCTGTATTATAAGGCACGATTATCACCCTGTATTATAAGGCACGATTATCAACCTGTATTATAAGGCACGATTATCAACCTGTATCATGAGTCACGATTATCAACCTGTATTATAAGGCACGATTATCAACCTGTATTATAAGGCACGATTATCACCCTGCATTATAAGGCACGATTATCACCATGTATTATAAGGCACGATTATCAACCTGTATTATAAGGCACGATTATCACCCTGTATTAAAAGGCACGCGATTATCAACCTGTATTATAAGGCACGATTATCAACCTGTATTATAAGGCACGATTATCAACCTGTATTATAAGGCACGATTATCACCCTGTATTATAAGGCACGATTATCAACCTGTATTATAAGGCACGATTATCAACCTGTATTATAAGGCACGATTATCATCCTGTATTAAAAGGCACGCGATTATCAACCTGTATTATAAGGCACGATTATCAACCTGTATTATAAGGCACGATTATCAACCTGTATTATAAGGCACGATTATCACCCTGTATTATAAGGCACGATTATCAACCTGTATTATAAGGCACGATTATCACCCTGTATTATAAGGCACGATTATCAACCTGTATTATAAGGCACGATTATCACCCTGTATTATAGGGCACGATTATCAACCTGTATTATAAGGCACGATTATCACCCTGTATTATAAGGCATGATTATCACCCTGTATTATAAGGCATGATTATGACGATTATTTTGTAGACAATATTCATCTTAGAGTGTATAGAGGGTGTTTCATTTCAGATCCGAAGAAATTTGACACCATTCGTGAAACAATGAACAGTTTTTTTAGGAAAATTTCCAAAAATACCACGTATCGAGATATTGGATTTAGAGTATTGTTTTTTTACGTGCACAGGTGAATTCATATAAAAGAAAACCTGTTTCCTCAAAACTGCTCTGCTTTCAGTATGCTGACTTAAAAAAAAATGAGAAGGGCTCCTACCTAGATATTCACATGTACTTACGTTCCTAACAGATCGTTATAAGTGGAAAATTAATCACATTATATATACAGTATGTCTATTTTTGTTTAGATGATCGAAATTATAGAACTGTTCGATAATTCTTCGCTAACCCCATCATCATTAGGTACATTATCTAAATGGAATAAGGTTGAATTTACTGCTGATAAACTTATGTTGTTGCAAAAGGCCACTTAAAACATTATCGTTAAGATCACCTAATTCTCACTGTATACTAATTCATATAATTTCAAAATTATATTTCCAGTGCCGAAAAATCCTGGCGGCGAAAATTCAATGCTGCGAATTTTCTCGCGGTGATCTCTCTTGCGTCGAATATTCTGACGGCGAAAAATCCTAATACCAAATTTTTTATATTATAAGGATATATAACATAAAAAGGCAATCGAGACATCTAAAAACTAAATATATCCGTTATAATTCTTCTAGTTCTTCTCTACCAATATGGCCATAGAAATCATCAATAATTTTATCCTCTATGGCAGTGGTTCTTAAAGATTTTTTCTCGCGCATCCCTTGCTTTTCTCAGGCACCCCCTGAGCATTGTATTACATTGAAATAAATTGAAAAGCTACTATTATAATATACGTTTTTGGTTACTATGATGTTAGAAAAGCTCAAATATACTTTATGCATATTTTGCATGATATTAACAGCAACCATCGAGCTTTTAAAAGGTATAAGTAACACATACAACAACAATACACAAACCAGGCCTCAAAGGGGTGCCCCGCACCCCACTTAAAGGACCACGCATGCTCTAAAGCTTGTCGCCCACCTGATCGGATCGGAAACGACGCGGAAGCTCACGAAGCCTCGGAACGGACACGACACGACGTTCGTACGCACACCAGTTCAGACGACTTCGGAAGAGAAACGATGCCGTCATCACAATACTTATAAGAATATAACAATTAAAAGTTAAAATTTATCGATCATGACAACTATTTTATACGATAGGTATTTTATAAAAAAAATTCGGTAGCATCGTTGTTGATTTTAATTTTCAGTTCGAATCTCTCTAATTTATTATCATACAAGTGAAGGTACTTCCCCAAAAAATAAAAAAAATATATGTTGAAAACAATATATATCAAAAAATATATGTTGAAAATATATAAGCGAAAAAAATTTATTTAAAAAAAATTAGTCAGAAACATATAAAAAAATGTATATTAAAAATTATGTATAAACAAATGTATGCAAGTAAAATTTATATAAGTGAAATGTATGCAAATAAATGCATGCAAATAAAATTTATATAAGTGAAATGTATGCAAATAAATGCATGCAAATAAAATTTATGCAAATAAAATGTATGCAAGTAAAATGTATGCAAATACAATTTATGTAAATAAAATGTATGTAAATGAAATGTATGTAAATGAAATGTTTGTAAATGAAATGTATGTAAATGAAATGTATGTAAATGAAATGTATGTAAATGAAATGTATGTAAATGAAATGTATGTAAATGAAATGTATGTAAATGAAATGTATGTAAATGAAATGTATGTAAATAAAATTCATGTAAATAAAATGTTATTCTTCTTATTTCAATAACTTTTCGTGATCTGATTTATAATCATTAAAGTTAATTGAATGAAACTAATTGATTATGTATTAATATCAACGTATTCATCACGCAGTAGGATATTCACAGCTATTCCAATCTTCCATATCCATCCCAGCCTCTCCATACACCGTTCTGCGCATGCGCAATCTCTCGGACGCATCAGAACTATCAGAAAAATATTCTTTCAAACATATCCGCGTCGTTTCCGTTCCGATCCGACGAGTCGTTTCGTTTCCGATCCGAGCAGGTGGGCGTTAGCACGTTCAAATGTATGGTTTAGATTTTTGTCTGATGCTTCGTGTCCGTTCCGATGCGTCGTTTCCGATCAGGTGGGCGACAAGCTTAAGAGTTCTGTACTTGACCAAGAAAAAGAGTCTGCAGATACTTTATGACGTGATTTCGAATGCTTATCTTTTTAGTGGTACCGGGAGAAAGCTCTTCTTTCTCTGGTCTTTCCGTTGCAATCATGCTGCGTCTTTTTTTTATTATGTCGAATTCGTTTTATATGCTGTGCTTTGTGATGACCTCAGATTGCTAAAGCCCTTGAACATATGGTTGAAAGTACAGCTTCAGCTGGAAGTTCTGAAGCTACAGTTCACGTTATTGTATCAAAATAGATATATATGGAGTAACTAGACAGTTTGGTTTACAATAGGGCACTGTCCCATTGCTAACCAAATATGCTGTCTCACTGATCACATAACGCCATATTGAAAACAAATGGGTATAGTGGCTCAACTACAAAAGTTTAATGGCAATTCTTTCATATTATCATATTTATATATTACTTAATATTATAGAAGATTGCCGTAAGCGTTATATGTTAAATTAACAGATTTATAAAAATTAAAAAGAAGTACGAAAAATTTAGTTTTCCCACATCTAAAACACGTTTTCGCTTTTACACAGAACTGACTGCACCCCAACCGCTGAATGCAATGCGAGTGAATGCACTGAAGTGTGCCTAATTTACTACTAAGATGCTGTAAAAAATTACTCTCAAATAAAAAAGTTATTCGGCATGTCCCATTGTTCCCAGTGTCCCATTGTTCCCAGTGTCCCATTGATGACCATCTTCCCCTACTATTTTAAGTGTTAGTTATATTCGTAGGTTACTTAACTATCGCATTTTAATTCAACTTAATACGATATAGATAAGTTAATGCAGCCACTGAAACCCTGAGAAATTAACTCATGCTGATAAAATAATTTAGATTATTTCAAAGTTGAATAAAATAGGATTTAGCATCATAACTATTTATTAAAAAATGTAAACAATAGCATAAATTTATTTCCAGGAAAACATGTTCAACCAACTTCCCGAAGAGATGATTTTGAAAGTCTTCGAGCATTCTACTTCTATCGGCGAAAGGTCAACATTTTCAAAAGTTGATAGTCTATTTAACAGACTAAGCAAGGATAAACTATGGAGGAAGAAGATCGTTTTCAAGGTAATTACATCATTTTAAAAAAGGTATATATTAACTAATAGTATTCTTCAAACTCTTTACTAATATACATATATCCTATCTTACACAGAAATCAGATTTACCACATCTGTTAGACGAGGCAAATATTTCCGTGATTGAAGAATTACTGATTGAAGCTGACGAAGAACCTGAAGATGATGAAGGATTCTATTTTCGTTATAGGGGTGTAAGGACTACTAATTTGAACGATGACACTATTGAAACTTTAACGCAATTCTGTACTAAATTCGGCAAAAATCTTCAAAAATTAGAGTGTTGTATTATAGATAGAAATTACTCGTTTGTAGCTCAAGAAAACTCTCTAGATATAGATTGTGCAAAATCTTCAATTCCTGATGATCTAATAGCTGTGAGTCCATCAATTTTCAAAGTGATTGAGTGTAGGAGTTCTGCTGATATTCCTTTACTGGAGGATTTTTTAATTCGTTCCAAGCACGTATTGGAATGTATATATTGCCAAGATTTTAGAGTAACAGCAAGTTGCATATCAACACTGGCAGCATGTGATGGTCTGAAAATATTACATATTGGTTCATTTATTGCACCTACAGAAAATATTGATTTTAAACCATTGAATAGCGTACGAAATCTGATAATACATGAGGATTATAATGAACGCTTTGTGAATCCGTTTGTTCAGTGCGATATGTTGCGCTATGTGTTCTTCACAGACTCTCTTACAGATTTGGTGATAGATGAGACCCTATTGATAGGAATTCCTAATATTTTAGAAACTTGCCATAAACTAGAGTCTTTAACGATATTCGCATTCATTTCTTCATACGATTATGAAGAAACCTACAATTTATACAAAAATATGATACCATATTTTATGAAACACAAATATTGTAGAGAATTTTGGGTTCTGTCGAGACGTTCTTCAGAGGATCCTATTTCTGATTTAAAATACAAAATGGAAATCGCTAGTATGTTAACAGATTTTTATACAATAGAATTTGGACGCAATTCACTGGATCTAAAAATAACCAAAAAAATTAATAAAAGTAATAGTTGATCAGATAATAGAGATTAACACGTTAACTGCGGCGTGACCCACCGGTGGGTCACGGTGAATTTAAAAAGTAAATATATGTGAATCGTTGCTTGTAGATAATATGTTCAAAGATTTTGAACCTTCAAAAACTCTTTTGTACCTTAGTAGAGAAATGATTTAGTTAAGAGAAAAATGAAAGGTTAGAATAAAATATTGTAGTTAAAAAGTTGTTTGAGGGCCGCAGTTAACGTGTTAAGCCAGTAATTATATGTGGACCAATGTTCCTTTTTGTAAATATTGTGTAAAACTTAATATGTACCTATGTATGTAGAGTAATATAGTAATAGTAATATTGTAATAGTATAATAATAAATAATAATAAAAAAATTCCTTTTTAATTATTTAATATTCTTATTATCCTCTAGCTCAGGGGTGGGCAATTGTGGCACTGAGTGCTGTTTCTGGCACTCAGATGGCACCGGTGCCCACCTACCTATATACAAATTATTAAAAGTTACAACTATTGAATTGAAAGAAAATAAAAGTTCATTAAAGGAAAATTATTTAACCTACCATTAACTATTATAAATATTTATTTGTTATATCTAAGTTTCGTATATGATTGCTGTTGTCCGTTAACATATGTGCAATTTACCTGTTTATTATAGAATTTTCTAAAAAGTATACCCTGCTAAATTGCTATTTCATACTGTAATAATGTGGACATTAAACATAAGTGTATAATTATTAATTGTTCAGCACATGGCCGTCAGAGTAGAAAAATTAATTAATTTCATCTATCCGTTATTTTATCTCAACACTTTACCTACTTTGGGTACCTACCAAATTATTCTTCATTAGTGAAGAATCAGGAAGAATCACCTGAATAAATAGCAATCCTTTCCACATGATGAATTAATTTAATATATAATTATATTAATTTTGATAGAAATGCATTCCTATAATAAGCAAATGTTTATTATTGTATTTATAATTTTGCCTCCTATGGTGCAATTTTGCCTTTTCTCCTATTGTGTAGAAATAACTATGAAAAAATAACTAAGTGTATCATTAAATTTAATTTTCTATGAAAAAAGAAGGAAATATTTCGTAGCACTGAAATTTCTATCTGTGGCACTCGAAAAGAAACTTCTGCCCACCCCTGCTCTAGCTTATTTAACTATCATTTGATTATGAACCTGTTAATCATCAGTCAGTAATCATTTAAATATATATAATAATCGTGATATTTATGATAAATTTTTTACTCACTATTAAAATTAGCAGTAACTACTATTTGGTAGCTATTGTAGTGACTCACGTCATACATTCTTATATATAATCCTTAAATATAAAATACTAATCATAATTCTCCTTATCTTTATTTTATTAATTATCTTATTTTAACAGCATGCTCTTCCTTAAGGTTAACTTAATTCTCTTTAATAATAAATAGAATTTCCTTCTTAATTGTAATACAAATAATCTTATTTTCAAACAACCATCATCACACGCACACCTTATATTTGTTACCGATAGTAACAACCCTCGCGAAGCTAGAAAGTTTGTAAACAATGTATCCACTAGGCCCTCTTTGACAAACAAAGCCCTCTTTGGAATATTCCGCGCCAACTGTCAGTATAGACGCTGAACTAGTTAAATAAACACCTGTGTATAGTTCTTAAACTTTGTGATTCGTAATTTCATAGACACATATCATTTGATATACTTATAGTCTATTCTCATTGAGAATTCCTTCTTTACATTTGTGATAACATATTCTTACTTTACAGACCTAGGAAACTTATTAATTGTTAGTAAAATACTAGCTTGGTTATACAAACTTATGCCCAATATATACCTACCCTCTTGACGCTCATCTATGAACACTGAACATCGTTGCTACTTCTTCAGCACAATATCTTCAGTTTCATCATCCCCAATAATTGGGTACAGTATAAATATATAATTTCATCTTTCTTTATATACAGCTTATTATATTATCTGTCATAATATAATGTATATATTTACTATTCTATAATTCTTATCTTACTTACCATATCATTGCATTCAAATATTTAAATAACAAGTTATACTAAATATGGCAGTGCCTTAAAATAATAGTAATGTATTCAATATGTGTAATATAAGTTATTATCAGTACTAGATATTATGCGTACATAATATACGCATAGCGTAAAGCATGCTCAGTACGTTTTCTATGAGTGACGCTATCAAAGAAAACGATAAGCCTCAAAGCCTTAAGGGGTACTGCCTCAGATATTAAATCTCACCAACCTTATCGGTAGTAAGCAATTTTCTTTTTAACTGACTAAGTTCTTATAATCTCATTTATTTTAATATTCTAAATAACTCACTCCTATTTCATTTGAGTAACTTTTGGTGATTACTAGACAATTGTTTAGTAAACAATTTATTTATTTAAAAGTAACGTAATCTAACCAGAGGAGTGAAAATAATATACATATGCAAATATTGATATCCTTCATGATTTGCAGGAATTAGTCTACGCAACTAGTACTGCGCCGCAATTACTACTACGCAACTCAGTGGTAATCATTCTCAGTCACAGGTTCGACTGATATATCAGCTATCAAGCGTATATCCTTCTCCTCAACGTGGTAAAGTAGAGGATACCCCAAGCCTTGGCAACGCAAGCACCAACGCTAGCACACTCGTCTTCGCAACCTACCTCACTCAAGACGAGCTCTGAATTCTCACTCATTACTCTCAAAGTTATGTTATTGATATTTAAGTAAATTATTACTAACAATTAAACATTTTATTTTCATGCAGAAGTCATTTATTTAGAGCCAAAGAAAAGTATTGAAATATCATTATAATTAAAGTAAAGGAAAAAGAAAATATAATAAAAATAAGTATCATCTAAACGAGTTACAAAACTATACATAACCTATAGAAGTAATTTTATAACTATTATATAAGCAAATTCAGGAATTTCTCAAGCTTATAACCTTATTCGAGATATGCATTTATTAAGTATTAAGTACCCATTAAAATTATTAGGGGAGAACCGGGAGCATTCGGACACTTTTGGGTAAAAATGAATAATTCGTAAACTAGTTTGAATTTAACTATTTAAATATTTCTGTATGTAGATAAATCATTTTACTTCAATTTTATTAAGACTGTTTTACAGTTTAAACCTTTATTCGAAAGTTATAAGACAAAATGTAAGAGACATTCAAGTGTCCGAATGCTCCTTCCTAGAGGGAGACTTCGGACAAGCTGTGAGGATGATTCGGATACCATAAAAATGGTTAAAACATTGGAAATTTGGGTAATTAAACGATAGGATTGAATTCGGATCTACTAATTTGATTGAAATATAAACCATAATGACTTGTTATTCACAGTAATAATTCATCGTATTCAAAATTTTATCATAATAATATTATTGTAATGATTGAACATTTTCTCCAACAAAATATAGATAATCACTGTGAAATTATCCTTATATTTAATAGCTATATATCAAAAGCAAATTATATAACTATTGCCTTTTACTTGGAATTCACCAAAATTAGAAAATTACATCTTCAATATTTCATCGAATGTTTAAAGTATAGTCCATAAGTGTAGATCTTGCTACACCTCCAATTTCAGCAGTTTTTCTGACAGATAAACCTTTTTGGAATTAATCAAATGTTTTTTGAATATCTTCTTTATTACGGCCGCTATCAGTTTCCCTTTTATAATGAAAAGGCATGAATACGATCGCCAAATTGTCAAATAAAGACACTAATATTAAAAGTTGCAACTAATCTTATAAACGAATTTTATGTCAATTAAAATAACTAACTTCAATTTCTGAATGTCCTTTTTCATAAGAATTACTTCAATAAATTGCAATGGTGAACTGAATCGGAAACAGAGGGAATGTTCGGACACCGCCGAACCAACCTAAACAGAAGTGTCCGATTCATCCCAAATGACACTTCAAAATTAAAAACATCACCATTTTTCTAATTTCATTTGTATTATTTTTTTAACACACCAAATATAACATAAAATATTGATATAATTCATACCATTTAAATTTAGAATCTGTTTCGTATTCATATAGTCCACACACGATCTAATTGAATCACGAAAAATTACATCAATATTGAAGAAAACATTAAATTACCCATCGGGGGCGAAATACTACATCTCCGCATTGGATCTTTCAAATAACTGACGGGTAACACGTCGCACACATTCAGTTGCAATAAGCGGTAGTTCCAACAATTATGAACATGTTTAAACGAGTTGTCCGAACCATCCCTCTGTCCGAATGCTTCCGGTTCATCGCTACCAAAGAAATCAATAGAACACGTCAAAGTTGGTTGGTTTATCGTTTTTCGAAAATCTCCACCCTGTATAATTTTCAACACCATTCACATGAAAGACTGCATACCAATTTTAATTGGATACCAAATTCATGGATGCCAATTAAACCCGGATACCTACCATTTAAAATGAAAAAAATATTATTATATAGTTTTCATGTAAGACAGAAGATGTGAAACAGACCGTTAATTTGTAACTTACCCTAGATACCCGTACCTAATATAATTAATAGCTCTGATAAACTTCAATCTTCAGGGTTAAACAGAACAAAAGGATAAAAATAAATTTTATTAAAAAATTTAAAATTAGAACATTTGCCTATATTAAAATATAAATAAATAACATATTTAATAAAATTATATCTACAAATAAATTATACAATATGAATTTGTCTATGAATCTATTTAATAGCAAAACCCAATAAATTTAAAATTTGGTTGAACAGTTTAAGACTTTATAAGATATAAAATATGATTGAAAACTATCGAACGGAAAATTCTGGTCAAATAGGACCAAATTAACACGTGATAAAATTTTTTTTTACGAACTATATTAATAGAATCACGAGCAGGTTAATTAATAAATTGATAGAAATTTTTAAAGGTCATGTTGGTTCATGACCCAAACTAATGCGCACTTTCCGAGTACTGTGAGTGCCGTAGTACCTACTATAGAGTTCTCCTAACTATTATAGGAGTCTCATAATCTTGACACGGTAGATTTTCTTTCTAACCAAAGTTGCATGGCAAACCTGAAAAAGAAACATTAATTAAAATGGTGAATAGGTGTAAATATACTCCTGTTATTATCTAGCAATTTCTTGGTGTCAGAACTAGTTAAATGGTAGAAGAACTGTCTCTGGTAGCATTATTTTAGTGTACTTAGTAAGTATCTACCATAACTTGTTATTCCTAACTTCCTGTCCTTGTCTAGTTGTGCAAAAGTAGTAGCTACCAGTATATTTTATTGAGATAGAGACATCATAAAGTATTATCTAGTAAACATGTTTGTTACCTAGTATCAGTATATTTTTTCTCACCTAGTACCAGTGCTAATCCTAGACTCCTCTCCTCCACTCTCATTTTTCCTAGGCATTCTCCGTCGTAGGTAGGATGTGTCTATGGATCCTAAGCAGGACTCTGTCATAAGAAAAACATATGAATGTAATGATAAAATAAATAGGTTGTAGACAATCTTTCCATATCATCCATTTAATAGTTTAAACTTTAAATCAATTCACTTCCCCCACCTCCATTTTCCGATACCACAACCCCCGGGACGCTGTCTGGAATGCTCGGGTCTTTTCCCCCATCTTCAGTACCGTACACGATAGCCTCCACAATGTTCCGGGGTAACCACACCCCAGCATCACACTCGGACTGCTGCAACTGGAGGGGACAGATGCAAATGTGGTGGAAGTTGGATTAAAATGAAGAAGTTGCACCTAAAGGATGGAAAAATTCACACAACTCGGACAGTGTTGGTGGCCGGAAATTTCAGTCACAGAACTTTCGGTCTCGGAATGAAAATTACTGAGCCAACGGACTGAAAAACGCATGCCATAGATTCAATTATGAGCAGTATAGCGCTAATACCTTCATTTTGTTTATTATGTAATCGAATGCTGATGATATATGAATGACCCAAAGAAGGTCAAGAAACAATCATGAATTAAGTGTGCAGTACAGCAAACTAGCGAATACAACAACCAACATTACCGCCATCTACGTGGAGAGTTCCAAAGTAATTTTCGGTTATTTCTTGTCATCTTTGTTGAAATTTCAAAGCAATCTTCATACATTTATATATAAATGAAGATTATTTTGAAACTCGCGACATAAAAGGGCAGTTATGTATATTTTTGTATCCGCTAGTTTGTTGTACTGACTGACACTCAATGATTGTTTAACATCTTGCAGGGGGGTTCGGGAGGCAGCACGCCTCCGGATACATCAGATCGAAAGTTCTGAAACGGAATGTTCAGAGAACCAATTCTTCTACAATCAGCTGTGTTCCAGTATTGCTCATTGGTGAGCTAACTTTTGTTTTTGTATCTTCCATTTTGTACAAGTACTGACGTGTCTCACCTGTATTTTCACCTGTTCAGCAGGTAGGTTCAGCTTCATTACCATATATAGCAGTGCATGTTGTCTCTTGGGGTCACCATACTGTAGTAGAGGAGGGTACACTGACTCCCACAGACCTAACACCTGTCAAAGCGAAAAGAAAACGGTTAATTACAGACTTTATTGTACGGGATTTATATTAAGGTATGTCCAATAATAACGATAAGAGATTATGATAACTTACGATTAATCTATACAAAATCATTCAATATTTACTATCCAATAATTTGTATTTAAAAATTAATATCCGATAATTGATTCATAAGGCGTGATCTGTGTTCACCTGTGGATACTCATATGTTTACCTGTGGTTGCTTATATATTTTTATCTGTGGTTTCTCATATATTTACCTGTAGTTACTCATGTTTTACCTGTGGTTTCACATATATTTACCTGTGTTTTCTCATATATTTACCTGTGGTTTCTCATATGTTTACCTGTGGTTTCTCATATATTTACCTGTGGTTGCTCATATGTTTGTTTACCTGTGGTTGCTCATCATAGTACATCTCGTCTATTCCGGTCTCTTCTTTTACTTCTCTCAGTCCAGCACAAGCAAAACTTTCACCCACCTCTGAAAAAAATGTACATGTCAGTTAGAACCAAAACAGAAAATATTATAAATATATATAAATAGAAATAAAGATATATACCATAAATAATTACCACAAACATAAAACCTGATTATTTCAAGTAATAAAGCAATAAATTGATTAAAGAAATCAATATACAAAATAAATGGTCAAGTATAAGCTTAATATTTTACCGGATGAATATAAAATAAATTAACAATTCCAGGGAACATTTTGCCTTTTAAATCTCACCCACGTGTCCACCAGGAGGTACCCAAACACCAGGAAAAGTTCTCATGTGCTGGGCACGTCGAGTCACCAGGATTTTGCTGTCAGATGATTCTACCAGAACACTGACGCCTACAGCAATGGAGCCTGTCAGGTGTTTCGAAGGAGATGCGCCATCAGGTGGTGAAGATGCGTCATCTGACGATTCCCAAAATTCTCTCGCCGGACACATGGCGAAATGCTGATAAAATAATATCTTTTAGATGTTATAACCCGGTGTGCCCAAAAGGTTAAGTTTCTTTCGTCTAAAATCATAAAAAAAAATATAGTAAACAGCGCAAAATGTTTTTGAGATACTGTCCCTACCGCTTAAGTTTCTATCGATACATTGCTGCAAGAGTAATGTTTTTAACGATAACTGTTAAGTGATTGGTCGGCTAGGAGGATGCTCTCTGTTGGCTCCTCCTCCTTCCATATAGTTATGAGTTAAATTAAATTACATTTTAAATAATAAGAACTTTGAAACTATCAACATATGGTTGTAATGTAGTTTGTTGTACTGAACACTTCATAATTGTGTGATGACTTTGCAGGGTGAACAGAGGGGCGGCACGCCCACCGATACACTTATTGGTCAATCTCCATAGCCAATCAATAAGTTAGTAACCTTAAAATTATTATCCTTAAAACCTTATCCGCAAGGAATAATATTCTCAAAACTTAGTTAAAAAAATTTTTAGTAGCATTCGAAAAAAAAATTTTTGTAGCATTTCAATTTCTAACCTTAGAGTTGCCACCCTAATATATATCCTACTTATTTAAGAAATATTCCCAGACACATAATTTACCAACCTTCATTAAATAAGAATTTTCTTCCTTTTCACTACTTCCAATAAGCAGCAAATGGTCACAGCTTAACGTGAACCTGACCCAGCACGACATAGCTTTCTCTCCGTCACGCGCTTCAATAGCATTGAGTTGGCGTATTTGATCCACGAGACACTTTCCGAATACTGCTTTCTTCTTTGTACAACCTGTCTTACCAAGGTACACACCCAGTTTGTTAACTTGGGACATTTTAAATACGGTTAAATCTGGGGAAAAATGACTTAGGAAATAATTGAAACCTGTATAAAAAAAATCAAATAATAATCTTTGAGAACTTTCTTACAACATTTATCTTATTAATACTTAAAAAGTTAATCTGTAATTAAATAAAAACACAAGGAAATAATTTGAATCCACTGTATATGGTAGGTGTTTTTGGGGATTGGCTTAGACTTTACAGAAATGACGGCATCTTTTTCGGTCCTAAGATGGTAACGCTGCACCCACAATTACGACAAATTCCATCCTGAAATACATGACTGGACTGAATTTCTAGTCACCAATTAGCATTTTTGATGTTTTTGGACATAACAATAAGTTGAATGATAAAATATAAAGCTACATCAGTTTCAATCTGCTGACTTCATTCACTTGCCCATTAATATGCATCAGGAAACCAGCAATTCTGTTTTTCACTTTTGAAGAGACCATCACGGATTAAATTACTGATCTTCACTTCACTAAATCGCACTGAAGTCCTGCATCAGGTTATAAGTTATAACCAGTGAACTTTATGCCAAACTATTTTCTGAAGTAAGCCTACAAATTCTAAACAATTGGACTATCCAATTCTATCTTTTTCAATTCCCAGTAATGTTTTCATGGTCTTTTGGGTTTCTTCTTCCTATTTCACCACGTTCAATTTTCGGTAGCTGTCTTTTATATTTTCACAAGGTGGCTTTAGACCGGGACAGCCTGTTCGACGTTGAACACTGGAACGGCCAAAATCTTCCCCTGTCCCACAGGAATATGGCTGGGCAGGTCACCAGCAAACCCTTCATCAGTAGTTGAGTCACGAACAGCCTCTTCTGAAACCTACAGCTAGCATAGCCTCTACCAGCCTTCTCCCCACGAAATTGGTGGATGCGAATAGATTGAAGATCACTAAAAACTAGTCTTTTATCACGTCACACCCTCGAATACATAACTCATCCAAACATTTCCCCATTAAAAACACACCTACAATCACTGGGGTTACAGTAACACTAGAGCCAATCGAAGACTGAACATCCAGCGTGCCATCACTCAAACAACTGAAGGTACGGTTACTATGGATGCGTATTCGAGCGATTTTTCGCACTGACGATATCATCAGTGCGAGGTGGTTACACTGTACGCGTTTTCTGATAGTCAGTATGTTTCCGTCCAATTAATGTTGGGGTCTAAACTAGGTTTTTTTGATATAATGTTCGAGTGGAATTAAACACCTACCTATGAGCCTCTGAAATAATAGACGCGACGCTAATTTACTTATCATTTTCACTGCACAAAATTTTTGAAATACCTAAATAGAAAAATTAGAATATTTTTTACATAACTTTTCCATGTTATTGAAAAAAAATTGTACACACTAACAACCCATTCAAGCCTTTATATAAAGAAATATATATTATATATAATATCTGTATTATTCCTGGTAGTATCTAATAATATATTTCCAAAACGCATGGTAACAGTAATAGCAATCGAAAGTAAAGAATTCTACATTTACCGAATCTGTCGCTAGTCGTATGAAAAAATCACTCATTTGAACGCGGAAAGACGACATCGTACGTATTCTGACTACTAAATTGCTGCCACTGTATCCACTTCCATTGGAAAGTAGGAATTTGATTTTCATCCGAAGTAGTCAGTGCGAAAAATCGCTTGAATACGCATCCATAATCATATCCTCAAGCCCAGTTTGTTGCAATTTATCGCTACGTGTGAACAGGATATCGTAGCGATTTATTGGAGTTGGAATAAGATTGAGTGGTTGGTGCCAGGAGGCTAAAATTTATACGAATTGTAACGATAAGTTTGAACATGTAATAACTTAATAAGGGTTCCAAGAAATGGTTACAATTTAGCTCAATGTTTAATGCTAACCATATTCAAAACTCAAACCACAATATTTTTTCTTCAAAGACTGCTGGTAATGATTAAAAATAGTTGCGTGTAAACACAGTCTCAATCATCTGATAAATTGTTAGATCCGTGTTCAATAAACTGTTCCAATTTATCGTAAACAGACTAACACAAACACTTCACTCCGTATTGTCTACACACCTCTATACCAAACTAACATCATTCAACATTTTACTACAGACTCCTTAGTCCCTTCACCTACTGAAGAATTCTGTCTTAGGACTCCATTCAGTGGACACACAAGCCAAAACTTTATAACTTAACCTATCCCGTCAGAGATGCAATCGCCACATTATCTCATCCTCTTACATACATACATATAATTGCCACACGATATCACTCTACAACGGCATGTTTTGTACTCTCTCAATAGCTTAGGTTTCCATATTATTCGTAGGAAAATCACCATTATTGAAGTTGGCAGAAAGATCTACTTTTAAGGGTGAAGCACCTTGACTATTAGTCTAATTAATAACCAAGAGCCATAATTTTAAATAAAAATACTCTGCACTCAGTTCCTGACTTTTCACTCAGCAAATTATAATTAATTTTATATTCCACCAGAAGTTTCTCCTACAAATTCAAGGTAAAGTGGCTGGAAACCGTTAGTGCCCAAATTCAAGTCTTTCAATTATTCTAAATTTACTTTCGTAATGTAACCAAAAGTAATGCACATCTTAATTAATTTTCTAGATAAGAGTAAATTAAGAGAGATTAGTTTTGAATAATATATTTAATGGCAAACCATATATCAAGGAACAATCAAAATCTATAACGAGAATATGAATAAATTTTAATCAACAACTAATAAATGAACAACACTACTTGCTTTCAATGGAAATATATTGAATTTAAAAGAATTAACAATATCACAGATTCCGTAGCATATTTCTTCCCACAACATACCTGCAAAGAAAAAAAATGGGATTAGAAAACGAAAGAGAATGAATAGAAGAAAGTATATATTTTGATAAGTCAGTTACTTAATATAAGCAGCCATGAAAATGGTTTCATTGCGGTTCAATCGGTAATTCAAATCATCATAATTATAATAGTTTCTCATGGCAATATGTGAAGAGGGTAGACAAAAATAAAAAGTCAAGATTTAGGAACATTTGAGACGATATACTAGCATAAAACAAACATTTCATTATTTTCATATACTGATATTATTAAAACCCATAATACAGTAGTGCCATAAAGAGCTTGAAAACGAAAAACACCTACAATGACGTACCTGATTAGCTGAACAAGTGAAAGAAGTTAGGAACAACGTGCGAGATATGTCACCTGAAAAAGAAAAATGGTTATTAATGGTGGTAGTGGAATATTGATATCATACCTAATGGAAAATTAAAGTCAGTTACTTAATATAAGCAGCCATGAAATGTGGTTTCATTATTTTATCAATCGGTAATTCAAATCATCATAATTTTATCTTTAAAAGCATGTAATATTGCAGATAATGGATATTTACCTGTGAATCCATTGTCACATGTAAAAACGGTAGAATTTCAGTTATTCTCGCAAGGACCTGTTGAGAAAAATACATCACAATTAGTTTAGATTTAATAGTTTATACAACTAACTACTTTATATTAAATGTTCAGATACTTAATATAAGCAGCCATGAAAATGGTTTCATTATTTTATCAATCGGTAATTCAAATCATCATAAACATCAAGCAAATTCATAATAATAGTTCATATATTTACCATATCAAGGATGTGAACTGGTAGCTACATCCCAGTAAAAATAACATGCCTGGAAAGAAAAATAATCATAATTAGTTTCAAATAGTTTAATTATATATAATTGAATTATACAGTTTATTTGTTCAGAAAATAAGGTTGTTCTTATCATGCGTGATCATATGATTGACAGATATGGTATCATCATAATTAATATCATGGGGCAAGTTATAATTTATTAGATACATCACTAGTGGGCTATTTCTTTCGAATTATAACATGATTAGGTGAAATTATCCCAAATCAAGTAGAGATAAATACAGAAGCGATATTTTGTTCACAATTTACTATTAAATTGTTATATTCGATTCTAGATTATTAAAGCAAGTTACAAGATACAGTTCAATCTTTGGTTCATTTATTAAAAAGACCGACAATGTGGAACTGTTCTATAACTCGTAACAAAACCTAGATCGACAAATTTCAGATTCGCATTTCCAAATTGAAGACCATTTTTTACTGTTCATTAATTTATTCATAGAGTAATATAAAAAGATGAAATAACAAACCGGTAAAGTGAAACATAAACCATAACTTGCCCTACTGAAATAAATCAACACTCACCATCTATATAGAAACTGCATATCATCAAAATGCAGTTATGATTCCAACTGGAAGAAGTGAGAATTCTGCAGAAAAAAAGGAACCAAATTAACCATACATATTTATATAGAACCTAAATGTTTTACTTTCAGTTACTTAATATAAGCAGCCATGAAGTATGGTTTCATTATATATCAATCGGTAATTCAAATCATCATAATTATACAATCAACAGGTAAAAAATATATCATAGTTCTTACCAAATAACTACAAGTTGAGCCAATGCCAGTATCTTTCCATCATGCATGGTTTTACAGATCAAAGAATAATCTGGAAAAACAAAAATTAAAGTCAGTTAAAAAGCAAAGATTAGTGTTTATGAAGAATATTGATTTTTTCTCAGTTAGAAAGATGGCTTCATATATCGTCAGACGGCACTTTCTATCAAAAAAGTAATATCATCATGATTGGGAAAAATGTAAAGAAAAAACATCTACTTAACTCACCAATGATGCAGAAAACAGAGTAAAACATCTTCATAGGATGAAGAAAGTTCTGAAAAAAATAAATGAACATTAATATTTGTAAACCTTGAAAGATATCGAATTTATTCGTTTAATATCAGATACTTAATATAAGCAGCCATGAAAATGGTTTCATTGCGGTTCAATCGGTAATTCAAATCATCATAATGAGATTCATAGATAAGAAAAGCTATAGTTCAATTACAGGCTCTTGGTAAGTACTAATTAGCAATATAAATTATTGGTGGATGATAGACCAAGAACTTAGAATAGTTATAGTTTGGGTAAGTTCTCTATTATATTGTCAATTTTACATTTTTCGGACACTTAGGAAGTGATTAATTTTAAGATTTTTTATACGTATCCGAATATGTGCAACTCACCGATAATTAATAACTTTCCTTAGAGAGCCAGTAATTGAATATATAAGATTTTTTTAAACACTCACCTTAGCTTAATTATTGTCAATAGAATCCACTCTTGTAGCTTGTGATATTGATGAATTCCTAAGAAATTTGCCCTGTTGAAAATAGAATAGAATATTTTAGTACAAAATTAGCGTGTCTTAGGAAGTAAACCAACTAATTAAAAGTCAGTTACTTAATATAAGCAGCCATGAAATGTGGTTTCATTATTTTATCAATCGGTAATTCAAATCATCATAAACAATCTTGAATATACAATATTGCAGTTGATGAATATTTACCGGTAATTTCATCGTTAGTTGTACAAACTGTGGAATTGCAGTTTTTCATAAAAAGCACAGCAGATCCTGTTGAGAAAAATATATCACAATTAATTTAAAATTAACAGGTCAGGACTTACTATTTAATAATTTAATTTTCAGATACTTAATATAAGCAGCCATGAAAATGGTTTCATTATTTTATCAATCGGTAATTCAAATCATCATTAGTAGTTATTAGGTAGTTATACAGGATATTTAAAATATCTTTGGCATATATTGAAATCTGGAGACACTAGGTAGAAAAATAAAAAATACACCAAAAGATATATAGAACACTGTATAATGTACTAGTTGATTATTTACCTTTCATTCCAAGATTTTTCTCGGCATTTAGAAACACGACAGTCGTTATTATCTACTGGAGAAAAAATACAGACATTAGTTCAAATGTAGTATCTTATACATCTATGATTTCTATTTACATTTTCAGTTACTTAATATAAGCAGCCATGAAATGTGGTTTCATTATTTTATCAATCGGTAATTCAAATCATCATAAAAAGTATCCATAGCAATATAATAACATTTTATTTACCTTATTCAGATTACAATTATGTCCTCGTCTGTCCTTTTAGTAAAGCCGCCGTATGTCTGCAAGGAAAAGGATAAATTAGCAAAAGTTCTGAATAATGGCACCAAATATTATGTAATCACGTTTCAGGATTTCAAGAAATTCTTATCATGCGTGATCATATGATTGACAGATATGGTATCATCATAATCACAAGTATATTCTAGATCTCCTCTATAATGAACTAAAACAATTTTTAATTTCATGGCAGATTGAAGAGAATTTGCTCACTATGAGGGTAGTTCTCTTACTTAGGACTACATTCATTTTAGAGGAGTTCCACTGTACTCTAAATTTAATCTCACCTAAAATGGAGGAACACATTTTCTTCAGTTTGGAAAATGTTGGTAAAGCAGATTTATGAACTGTGGAAAAAAAAAAACTAGTTAGCAAAGTCAGATGGAAAATGAAAGCTAGTAATGTATATATTTCTCAGTTAGAAAGATGGCTTCATATATCGTCAGACGGCACTTTCTATCAAAAAAGTAATATCATCATGATTGGGAAAAATGTAAAGAAAAAACATCTACCAAACTCACCAATGATTCAGAATAAACATGGTCAAACATTTTCAATTTTACTTTGAGAAGAGGAAATTCTGAAAAAGAAATGTGTAATTAATATTGGTAGACTACAATCCATATTCAATAAAAGTTTTATGATCAGATACTTAATATAAGCAGCCATGAAAATGGTTTCATTGCGGTTCAATCGGTAATTCAAATCATCATAATGGGGAAAAAGTCTACCAAACAATTATCAATCTTACCTTTGAGTAATTTGAAGTTAATACAGTCGAGATGTGTGTGACTGTGCTTAACAATCTGAATAAAAAGGGATTAATCAGTCTTGCATGTGGAGTTTCATTTACTTCTCATAATTTCAATAGTTTCACTTACCACATTTGGAACTATCTACAATTTAAAAACACTTGTGCCGAGAAACATACACAATTATTTAGATTAGAAAAGTACAAATTATAAATCATCAGCTAGTGGTCTAGCATCCAAGCGTGTCATCATATATTTGACGGTTAATGAAATAATTTAACTTAATACCAGTTACAGACTCTTTTTTATAGTTCATGTCACAAATAAAACAAAAGCAGACGTCAAGGAAAATGAAAGATAGTTTCCGCAGCAAAGAGTTTATTGCTTAAGATGACTTGGCAGCGGCTGCCTTTGTCTTCTTAGTCTTGATTGGCTTCTTGCCCTCTTTCTTGGTCTTGGTACCAGCAGTCTTGGGCTTGTTCTTCCTCTCGACCAGACGAGCAGCACGCTTCTTCTTCCTCTCTTCGAGGACAGACTTCCTCTTGGTGACATTAGAATTGAACCTGGCGAGTTGCTTAGCATCTCTGGATTTCTTCTGTTCTGGGGTGCGTTTCAGTCCCTTGTTGTAGCCGAGTTTGGTTCTGAGCTCCTTCTTGAACTCCCTCTTGATCCTTCTCACGGCACGGGGTTCTTTGTGGAGAACGTTGTTCATGGCATTGTGGATGATATTGGAGCGCTTGCGCATGGCGTGACGCATGTTGAAGAAATCAAAGTCTGTGATTTCGCTTCTCTGAAATAAGAAAAAACTTTGAATTACTTATTTATAAATCTTAACATTGGGAATTTGAAGATTTAAACCTAACATAATTATCTTCTATGAAATCCATTTGATTCAAATATATTATCATTTCAACTCACCCTTTGTAGTTTCTGTTGCCTCTGGAAGGTAGGTGTCTGTTGGTACCTGAGTTCAAAATGTTTTGACTCCCACTTCTTCCTCAGCTTTTCGACAGTGGTGGCAGGGTTGATGTGACCCAACTGCAAGGAAAAAATATCAAATTATTCACTGGTGACTAAATAGCTTACTATATTGTAAAATTGCTTTCAGTAAGAGAGATAGCTTCATATATCGTCAGACGGCACTTTCTATCAAAAAAGTAATATCATCCTAATTGTTCATGATGGATATACAAGGTCAGGACAATATGCTTTTAAATCATAGATCTTCATACACAAAATGAATTTGAATCTAATACTACATACCACTAGGTTTACAATTCTTTAGTTCCTAATACTTTAATATATGCAGGATCTATGATTTGATAGCATATTTTCAGAACCCTAATATTGTATATAAATTGAGCAAAGAATCACCTTGTACTTGAGAAGACGAGCATCCTTCAGTTTGACTTCCTGGCGAGAGAGTCCAGGACCATCAACGAGAAGTCTGTTGCAGTCAATGATGTTGACAACAACTCCCAATTTGCTGGCATCCTTACCCTTGGTGATCTGGATCACCCGACCCAACTCTACAAACTTCTTGTACAACTGAAAAAGAGATGAGAATGTTAGCAATAAGTTCGTGAAAATAACTTTCAAAAAGCAGAATGTAGATGTGCAACACATCAAAGATTCAGATTGATGATTGATACTTTCATAAGATAAGTAGTACAATAAATTGAACAAGACCATAACAAAACCCCAGTGAATATTCCATTATTTTCTTAAATATAGAACTCTTGGAACCAATAATTTGATATATATTTTAATCTGGTTTCTGCTGCAAGTCAAACTAATGGACATGGTCCAATGAAGCATTGGTATTTCAATATTTATTTTTACCAATTTTAAATGGTAGGCTAAGATTCACAAAAATGCATAAACTCAAAATTCAAGATATTTTAGCACAAAATTGGTTTAGTTTCCCAGTCTCTGAAACATGGAACTGCCTGTGCTCAACTTAGAAACCTTGCCTAGTTGTTATTTTGATATTTTCATCTCTCAGGAATCATTTGACTAGAATTACCACTTAGTCTGGCTTGAGTCAATTAAAATGACAGGTTGTAATGCTTGGTCATTCTCACTATTTGTCTGGCGGGTACACAGTATATGAACATTTTGAACTCTTGGAGCTCTATTATGATAAAAAAAATTGTAAGAATTCAACAGTTTTAGGATAGAGCTGGTGAAAATAGAGATAAAAATGACAACACTTAACCAATTTCTGCAGTCTAGGAAAAATGATTAGGATGCAAATAAAGCATGTCCAAAATCACCATTTTAATGGCAAGTTTGTGACAGTTATTTTGAACCCTTCAATTGCAAATGGTGAGAAATACCTAATTTTTCTATGCTACATTGTTATTTCGGAGAATTTAAGATTATTTGATCATTTGAGTAAAATTGTGATTTTTAGAAAGAGCTGGAGACAAATGGAGAGTTTATGAGCCACACTATCTTTATTTTGTCTGCATTATCAACAGACAACCATAGTAAATAAATAAAAGTATAACAAGTACAATATTGGAACATCTGAAAATACTACACAGACATGACATCGATTGTAATGAGCGACATCACTAGTTATTTTCAAATAAAAATGGTCTATTATAGAGTTAAATGTGCATTTTCATGGAAATTAACTTGAATAACATTGTTTTAATCACGTTTTACACTCTATTCGCATATAATTTTCAGCTTAATAGCCTTCAAAATTTCCAGTAGAGTGAAGGATTTAAGACACATTTGCATTTATCTAATTAAAAAAGAATTTTTATTGAAAATTTCATTTGTATAATTGATCTTAAAATAACATTTAACTTATGCAATCAGGTTTATATGTTAGATAATGGTCATTAGAGTGCTTCATTGTAAAAACAATAGGTTTCTAGGTACCACCTTACATTTTACAAGTTCATAAATAACAGCCTGGTATTAAATATATAGAAGTTATCTATGTATTAGAAGCTAACGAAACATATTGTTTGACATATTCTATCTACTTGTCGCACCCATATAATTCTCATTTTGACATTACTTCATCTGAATTTGTGTGTCACCATTTGTTTGCATAAGTTTTTGAAGATCAGAATAAAGTTCAAAATTAATGAGTTTGCAACTTAGTATACTTTTCTATCTATTTACTATGAACACAACCATCATTGATCAATAGCCAGTGACCAGTCCAAGTTAAATAGTATGGCTCATTAACTATTTAGTATTTGTCTCTCAAAAAACACAATTCTCTCCAAAGTAATAAAATAACTAATTCTCAAAAATAATCAAATAATAAATTCTATCCAAAATAACATATTATAGCTTAGGAGAAAATTAGATATTTGTACTGGGAGCACTCAAAATAATTTATAAAACTTGCTATTAAAATGATGAGTTTGGACATATTCCATGTTTCATAGTATGGACAAAGTTGTTAGTATACTGACTGGCAACTTTTGAGGTGAAAAAATGTGAAAACCTCTAAATAACCAGTAAATCATTAATAAATAGTTTCAAGGGATACACAAGCCTCAGAGTTCAGACAAGAAGTAGTTGTTTTCAAGTGTAAAATCTGCAATAGCAACCAGGAAACAAAGCATGTCCAAAATGGAGAGTTTGAGATAGATATTATGAGCCCTTCATCTGCTAATGACTAGAAAAATCCAATTTTCTCCTATGCTACAATGTTATTTTGGAGAGAGTTTATGATAATTTTAACATTTGAGAAAAACTTTGTGTCTTTTGGGGAGAGCTGGAGAGACAAATGGTGAGTTCATGAATTTTACTTGGAATAGTAAGTCAAATTCCTCCCTTATGTTTAAAGTATCTTAAATATGGCCAACTGGATCTATTTACTGGCTAGTCTGCAGAATATGGGAGATATTTGGGATATGCTCTCCAAAATATTTTGAATTAATTCCTATATCTACATAAATTTTGCTATGAATACTTCCCATATTTGGAAGTGTGATAGGAAAGTAACCAGTTTGGTGAAGAAATGGATTAAGGTAACCACGGCCTATATTTGAGATACTTTTAACTTTAAAATATGGATCTCTACAACCACTTTACCAGTCTCTGCAGACTGGCCATGAAATACAGTGACAGTTGTAGACTCATGAGTCGTAACAGTCCGGCATTAGACAAAGTTAAAATGAACTAGTCATCACCTAGTCTGTATTTCATGGTAAATTCAACAAACTTTTCTGTGGAATTTTTCTCCATTGAAAATAATATTATGGCAAAGTCATAGATTTTTAGCTATTGTGGAATATTGTGCATCAAATACAGACTGGGTCACCACAGGCAAAGCACATCAATTTTGGCTTAATTAGGCAAAAGCAGCCCAATAATAATTTGAAACGTAACCACGTTAATCCAGTCTGTATTTCATGGTAATCTAAGGAATTAATAGCTAAATATCCTTCGACATTGCAGGAATTTATTTATTGGAGAAATTGATTATCTCCTAAAATATATCAATGGAATTTACCACCAAATACAATCTGGTTGAGGTTGTGACCAGTCTGCTTCCATGTCGCTGAAGATCTTTTGAGACACGTTTTGAAGGAAATTAAATCTTTGTAAGATCTTTAAGACACCCAGTCTGCAAATTAGGTACGTGAGATATCCTCCCAGATTGTATTTGGTGGCCAGAGTGGAATAATAACTCATTTCAGATTGACTAGTAACTGTTAAGAATTTAGAATGAACAAAAATTACTCATTTCAACTCTAAAAAATGCTGAAATCAGTAAATTATTTAATAAATTTCAACTCCGCAGTGAAAACTGATGTAAAATAAGTCATTTATGCTTCACAATGTGCTTGTTGTGATGATAAACATCACTAATGGGAATGCATGAAATTAGGAGTAACTCTATTTAGTCTGTTAGAATTTATGTTTTCCAGTCTGGTTTGGTGGTAAATACTAAATTCCAATGATATAACAATTATTCCAATAAAAAAATTCTTGCAATGTAGGATATTTAGCTATTAATTCCTATAATACCATTAATTTTGGGAGGGGAAACTGGAAAAATGTTGGGAGGACTAAAATTGATGAAAAATGTTGGCAGCTATTTCTCAGATTTTTGAAGTCAGAAGAGTTCAGTGAACTAAATACAAACTGGATATCCTCTCCAAATTTTTACATAAAACTACAAACACTTTAATTAATTATTAATCCCTATATTTAATAAGAGAGATCTACGAACACTTTTCCAGTTCTGCAGACTATGAGACTAGACTACTGAGACCACAGAACATTGAATAAGAAGAAGCTCAGATCGTACGTGTACACAGTCATAAAATTTCAACCAATCACATCCATTGATAGCTGACGTAACTATAAACACTCTCTCGAAAACAGTTTGAGAGTGCATTCTACCTCAGCTCATTATCTTTGCTGGGAGTCATATCTTCCTATCAAATATGTACACTATTATCTATATTCTATAGCCCAGCCAAGCAATAAAGCACGTCCAAACTCGCCATTTTAATGGCGAGTTTGTGAGTTATTTTGAGCCCTTCAATTGCAAATGGCAAGTTTTATCTATTTTTCTCCTATGCTACAATGTTATTTTGGAGAGAATTTATGAAAATTTGATCATTTTGGAGAATTTGTTGAATTTTGGAGAGAGCTGGAGAGACAAATGGGGAGTTTAAGAGACATACTATTTTACTTGGTAGCCCAGCTACTAAGCAAAAATAAACTAATCTTTGCAATAAACACAAATTGACACCATTTCGGTTGTAATACGCATTCAAAATACGGACTCAAACAGAACTGGTGAAACGAAGCCTCTGATCGGCTGAGTGGCTCTAGTTGAAGTGACGTCAATGTAAATGGCACTCAAGAGTAATATAATGGGATCTACACATCTTCTATTCAATGTTCTGTGACTGAGACACTTTCCTAATTATTTCCTATGTTTACATGTATTTCGGTAGGTATTGGAGACATTTTTGAGAATTCTGGTCATTTGACATTTTGGATCATGACATCATGTTACAGAGAATGTCAGTTAAAGCCAATTAATTGGCTTACCTATATTTCAAAAGGTCAAAACTCAGATACCTATGTCTATGTCTAATTGGCTTTAAATTTTGAATTAATTCCTTTGTTCCCAACTTCCCATGTTAATTTTGGCTTGAAATCTTGGTTTCTCTCTCAATTTAATAATATATAGTCTCTCTGCAAAGAGCAATTAAATAAATAATGAGGTTCTGGTTTAGACATGCTTCAAGATTAAATCATTTTTAACAGCAGTGCCATCTTTACAACCAACATAAAACATGGTAGGCTAACCAACTTTAACCAAGATTACAATAACTCTTACAACATTGATTAAATACCTAGGTAGGAAAGTAGAAGAAAAACAAATTACTCAAAATCTAGTGCTCACTAGTCAAAAAACATTAACCAATAACTTTGCCAGGATTTCAAAAATCACAATGTTCCAAAGGTCTTGATATGAGTAACAGACGCATTTATAGGTACTAATTAATCGTAGTCTGTTTAATCACCACACAACAGTTTGTAAAATGGTTTAAACAGTTCTCACTTTTAAATACACTCACCATTTTAAAAATAAACGAAGCGCAAAGCTACTCACTTCGAATATTTACACTTACAATAGATCAAAACAAATGAGTGATGTTGCCATAACACACTGAACGCTCTGAAGAATAAAATCGAAACCGAAGTTACTGAACCAATGTGTAGGCACAAAAAATGAATATCTTTATTTTTATCGTAAATTGATATAAGTTATTCACTCTTTATTCATATTTTCTAATGCCATTGTTGGATATTAAATTATCAATGTAATTTTTACTTAATATGAATTGTTTTCATACGTTATAACGAACATCAATATATGCATGCGCTTCACAGATTGAATTGATTATCTGATTATATTTATGAGCAGATTGAATCAAAATATTACTAAATAGGATATAGTTTTGTCTGAATAATATCAGTGTCACTAAAATTAGCCGGTGGAGGCAATTATTTTATTTCTGTTTAGATCACATGTATATAGGTATTTCAAACAAAAAAAAAACAGAAATATGAACAACGAAATTCTATTTAGAATTTGATTGGTTAAAAATATAATAAATATTCACTTTATCGATCTATCAATTATTGAAAATTAATTGGGCAGTAAACTTGACATTACTTTAATTCGCTAAATTGGACCTAAATCTATTCAGAAAATAAATTGATATAGGTTAATAATGTAAAATTATTATTTGGCTACCGGCATATATACTTCCATTATTATAAATTTCATGATATTCTAAGAAGTAGGTAAGTACTACTTACTTTTATATATGGGACAAAAAATGCTCCAAAACGTACTACAAATACGAGGTTTAATTAAAGTATGAGCGATCATGTTTGTATTCTACTGGGGAAAAATAGGTGCAACTATTATTGGTAGTAGTTATACAGCCTACACGTGCATTGCATAGAACATTGTAAATCGAATGCAAAATATATCACAACAGCCTGTTTCATGTTAGAAGCAAATTAGCTTCGAAATTAAGCTATGTTGCCTTTAATTATTTATATGTTCAAAGAAATACTTGGTTATATGTACAGCGAGTTTGCTAGCGGCGGTTTAAAGTACTAAATTTAGATTTTAAAATATGTCATTTTTTATTCATATTTCAATTGAATAAATCATAATAGGTATAAGACTCCTGCTAGAGAGGGCATCATAGGCAAACAAAATTAATGTGGTTATAAATTTACCTCTAAATATATAAAATATATACCTCTAGGTATATAAAAATAGAAAAGACAGCTATTTCCAGAGGAGTCAAAGAAGGAACATGTCCAGAGGGCAGCTCGATCATGCTGCAAGAGTTCAAGCGATACTCGCGATTTCGCATGCAGGCACGGATTTGATTTGGCCTGACGAGAAAATATTCACGGCTCTAGGACAACTCGTACCCGGACAACTGGTATACAGGACAACTCGTACCCGGACAACTGGTACCCGATTTTCATAATTTCGTGTAAAATGTACCTAATTATAATAACTGAATAAAATACAAGTCCGATTTTCAAAATTTGGTTAAATGTACTTACATAATTATAATAAAAATTAAAGGCATAATAAAATATTGCAATGAAACATACATAAACTGACACTTCAAATGAGGATAAAATAGGAACTTTTATAGAGACTACAATATAGACTACATTACAAAATTTGTATGATCTCACTTCAAGAGTCTTCCATTTCATGATATATATTTTCAAACATAATACGCGAAAAATATATTAGAACCAACAGTGCTAAGTTAATTGAATTAACCTCTTTTAATATACTTAAGTTAGCAAAGTTAAATATTAAGTAACCTAGCACAGCTAAAGATGAAATTAAAACTTTTATAGAGACTAAAATACGACTACCTTACAAAATTCGTATGATCTCACTTCAAGAGTCTTCTATTTCATGACATATATTGAAACATAATACATGAAAAATATTTTAGAACCAACAATGTTAATTTAATTAAATTAACCTATTTTTATTTACTTAATTATGAAAATCGGGTACCAGTTGTCCGAGTACGAGTTGTCCTGTATACCAGTTGTCCTGTATACCAGTTGTCCGGGTACGAGTTGTCCGGGTACGAGTTGTCCGGGTACGAGTTGTCCGTGCACCAATATTCACAGTGTTGGTTGTCGCCAATAATCAAAATGATAGGGTTTACCCGTTTCTCAGGGAACAAAAGTGTATATAGAACACAAAAACAGTCTTATATATTATGAGACTCCTGAAGCCACTTACCGGCAAGGTATGAACTGCTGTAACAGCGGATATATATGAGACCAAATCTCCCTTGGTTGCCATGGATGAAGGAGTCAATTTAAGTCAACCGTTACAGGAAATACACCTTCCTAATTGTTCACGGAATTATTTAGAACCTAAATAATATTTAGATTTCAATTGAATTAAGGACAAGGACAATTTACAGATATTTAAGGACAAAAAAATAAAGACGTTATTGAGTCGTGATCAATCATGCATAAAAAATTTGAAATCTGGTTTTTCTTGGGAAACAAAGTTTCAACTGGTTTCTACCTTAATCTGAACTCTTTGAAGACAGTCATTAATTCTATCAGTTCGGGCAAAGATGGACAAATTGGACTTTTTATGTTGTGAAGGTCTAATAATTGATCCTAAAAACAGTAAAGTAATTGCTTCGACAATTAAGAAGTAGAGCGGCATTCCTCGTATGCTTCATTTGCAATTAAACGCGTGTTGAGAAAATGCTCAAAGAGAAAATCATAGGCAGCCAATAAGAAATTGTTTATATTGATCTTTAATTAACTTAATATACTTCTAAATGACTCAGTCTAATCATTATTTCTTATTATACTTACAGTTATATTTTTTGTTTTCTGCGGCAAATCTTTTTGTTGCCTCACCCATAATATAAAATACTTACCGGTTATATAACCCGAACCAATATCATATATACGGGTTGGATTGATATCATACTCAAATAATAAGTAGGTATAAATTATATTTTTGTATAATAAAAAAAAAAATAGATTACCTAATAATGATTTAAATTAACAGTTTCTTACAGCATTTATGCTCATTTCATAACGTTTTCCAAGAAGAAATAAATACGTTAATCCATCAAGAATGTCAGGATTGTAAAAAAAATAATAAATTACAATATATATTATCATAATTATCTATACTCAATATTATTGCCAAAAATATTGGAAATAAGTGTTCCAGCAAATTGTACTTATTACATGCAATAAATGTATTTATTAGAGCAATACTAACATCTGGAAATGCAATCATTTCATTACATTAAGTAATTTAATGACCAGAATCTACTAATAATTATTGCCGGTATACATAGTGGCGCGCTTTCACTTCATCATTGGCTCTCATTTTTAACTAGAGTAACTGTTAAGTTTTTCACTATCGTTTTCATTGACGAATAAAATAAATATCTTTAAAAAAAACGAGATTTTTCATAAACTTAGAAGACATAGACATCAGTAAATTTTTTACTATTATTATATACGTAATTTATATTATGTCATAAAACCTGTATAGTAAATAATGTTTATATAAATATCCTATGAAAGAATTCGTTTTATCCCATATATATTTTATCTATAGATTAAATAAAACTGAATATTAATAGTAATTCATAATATTGATTACAAGAAGCTATATCTTCAGCATAAAAGAAACACACCAATTAAATCTATAAAGTCAATGCATCTTTTTCTTGTACCTAATGTTTAGGAAGAACATTAATTGCTGTTACCTAATTGTGATGATTTTCCGTATCATTTACTTAGGTAGCATATGGTTATTGCACATAATGTGAATGCTGTAATTAGTTTACTGCTGTCAGGAGATACGATTTATACTGTCATTGTAATAACTGTAATAATAACTGGCATTGTAATAATAATTCTTGTCACAAAATGTTTGTTCTTGTTATACTAATTCAAAAATTAAATTTAAGAATAAAATTTAAAAGTTAAATTTAAAGATTAAATTTAAAAATTAAATTTAAAAAAAATTAAATTTAAAAAAAATTAAATTAAAAAAAATTAAATTAAAAAAAAATTAAATTTAAAATAATTAAAATTAAATTAAATTACAAAATTTTATCAGTCAAATAAAAATTATTATGAGTTTTTTCATATATGACCGAAGATGTAGTACTGACCGATAATTCGTAACTTACCCTACATCGCTTCCATTATGAAATAGTTGATGGTTGTTTTGTTATTAAGATAAGGTAATTAGTGACTATAAAAGTACTAATAGTCATGTTGTTAACAGTGACTACATTTGTAAGATGAATGATGTTGAATATTTAAAGTTCAATTGCCCTTGACTGACAACGTTCAACCATTAAAAGAAATAAAATAAAAATGCTATAGAGTTATCTATATAGTGTTAAAAAGATTGATATCAATTGTCATGATCATTATTGTAGTACTTAACATTGTTATATCTATAATAATTCATAGTAAATATAGGTTGAATTATAAATAGATTTAAAATATATAGAAAACAATTATCAATAAATCTATAAAATTGTAAATAAAATATTAATAATTTTTAAATTCATTCAAGGAAAATTATTCTAATCTATAAAAAAATTAAATATATTAAAACAATACATTTCAATGAATCGAAAACAAAATTTGATATGTAGTTCATAATCATTATTGGATATAATTACATCAAGAAAAAAGAATTACTTCATTCATTCATTAGCAATGTTATTTTTATTGAGGTGTTCAAGCAGTATCCACCTTTCTGCCGAATAATCCGAAGAAAAAGAATGAACACCAATGGCATCACACATGAAGCTGATGCATTTTCTAATAAACAGAATGGGATACATTTGGCATCCATTTAGATGGTATCAATGTCACTGTATCCACATTAAAGCACATAAGACTTCAAAATTATTCACAGAAAATTGAAATAACAATTCACAGAAAATTAATACATCAACTTATCCACAGAAAACTTTAATGACAACCCAAGGAAATTTTGAACCTCAATATACAGGAAATTTTATTAGCAATTCACAGAAACTTCAAAATCAATCTACAATTTTATTAACAAATCCACAAAAACTTCAAAATAAATCTACAGAAAATTATCTAACCATCAATCCACAGAAAATTCAACATCAATTCACACAAATTTCCCCGCAAATCAATACAATCCCTCATAATTACCATACGTAAAGTCATGCTCGTGTTTTGTTTGTGTTCTTTTTTGCCGTAGTGTATGCGACAGTTGGGAGAAGATAGAAAGTAAAGGCAACAAACAGATATTAATCGGTACCACCTTCTCTTTCCGTACCTACCTAAATATATGTACTAAAGTGATTTGTCATTATGCAGTACACTATGTACTAAAGTGATTTGTCATTATGCAGTACAATATGTACTATAATACGTACCTACATACAAGGGGTAAGTTTCCAAGTACTCAAAAATCATATTTATTGAAGAATTATGATTTCCTTTTGTTCGATTCTATAATTAAATTCAATGAAGAAATTCAAATAATTCAAATCAGACCGTATGTTAAATTATACCATAACAAGTTATTTGCAAGGCAAATTATTTTGAAATGTTTCTTGACGAGGACAGTGATGAAACACACCTGAGGCTATGACCAACTTGTTATTTACAGTAGGTAGGTGCTTATTGCAAAAATGCGGTGAATTATTATTATGAATAATAAATTAAATAGAGTAACAATAAGAATTGATTTTGCATTTTTATTTTAGAACTGTAATATTTACATAAAAGTATTATGAATGAGATTGAAAAGTATGGTTCTGAATTTTATAGATAGGAAATTTGATTTTAGGTTAGATATCTTTTTTTTTGTTTAATAATAATAAAAAAAATATATACTATAAAAAATATTCATATTAAGAATTTGTGAATTGCTACAGTTGCCAACTTTGACAAATTGAATAAAGGTCACTGTGAACATATCTAGTAAAAGGTCTAAATTGAATAGCCATTGTAAAACGTCTCCTTGCTAATTGTCCTATATTGAATAAATTAGCTGTACTGTAATACGTCATCTAAGCACCAAGGGACAAGGACAGACGGGGCTCATTTAAAGGACTGTTCTTTAAGGGGACCGTCTCCCTGAAATAAACAAAGTTTATTAACTAATGTACAAATATGAATTTTCAGGGTTAATGCAACTAATCAAATGGAATATTTTTTTCACCCCCCACACCCAAAGAACCCTCAAATAGGGGGGGGGGGGGAGTACTTTCAAAAGGCATCAACTCATACAATTTTTGAGCTAGATACATGGTGTATGTTTCATCTTGTTCAGTTTTTAGTTGTCTACAAAGTCACAGAGCTTATTTCATCAATTTCGTTTCAGAAAATTTGTAAAAGAGCTTTTTCTAATTATTTTTCAAAACATTGATTTTCTTTCATATATTTCATTATACCTCCTCACACATTGAGAAATTTGGGTGAAAAAAACGTTTGTAACTTTGTGTGCAATTCATTTATGGAGGAAACGAAACGAACCTCATGTCTCTAGCTCCAAACCTGTAGGAGCTGATGCCTTTTAAAGTCGAAAAAATGTACTTTTCAGGAGCGCCAATTTGCTGAAATTTTTGAGGAAAAAAATTGTCTAACTGAATTAATTCTGTTTTCATAACTTTGCATCGAGGCTCTTGTTTGGGTGTTGTGTCCTCTTTTTGATGCATCTAGTCAACAAATCATTTGATGTTAGATCCAAATAAACACTCAATACCTGTGCTGACAGGTCTTTTGACGGACCTGACAACTATAATCTACAATATTGTAAATCTTTTTTTGAAGCACTTCTAGATTATTTATAGCTCTAATATTTTAACACGTTATCCGGGAGACTATAAGACATCACTTTATGCAAAAAAAATTCCATTTTTTTCAGATTTGAGGGAGCTGGTCTCCTTAGAAATAGAGAACGTTTGGAAACCTACCCTATCTAAAAAATCGAGCCCATACCCTTCCTCCCCTACCAATTTCATTGGACTCGATACACATCGGCTAATTGTGACGTCATAGTTCACAGAAATGGAAACAATGAGATAACTTACACATTTTAATTATCCATTATAATAATTTTAATCATAACCTCCTATACATCTTACTGAACGATTCACAATATCAACTGTTATAGGCTTCCATAAAATCAGGTGATTTATACAAGGCTCCTATTTACTACCAATCTCACTATATCGACCAATGTTAGCGCCCACTTTTCGAGTACTGTGAGCCTATAATTAAGTATCCAAATGAACACCGATAGTCCCCATTACAGTGAGTACATTTATGATATAATGTCGTTACTCAATACGTAAGATGATAGCTTATAACTGATAAGAAGGATGCTAAGTATGTGAAGATAGGATTACCCACAGGCGCAAGCAAGGTCGGCAATATATTAATCAACTATCTATTAATATATATATAATGCATGTGTTTATGAATTTATGAACTATCTGCATCATGACAACCAACCAAGTTGTTGACATTGCTCAATTCCCACTGAATAATGATAGACTCTGTGGGAAGAACTAACCAAGATGTCACCCTGTATACTTTTGGTGGTTAATGCACCTTGCCACCACATACGATTGCAAAATATTAATAATAAGTAGATTCGCTTCATTTTTAATAAAATTATAAGGCCTATTATATAGTAGCAGATAAAAACGCCGCGTTTTTACCGCCCAGTTTACGCATCTCCAATTAAAAACAGTTAAATGAATGGAAAGCAAATTTGTAGTCTATACTGGCGTTTCAACCGCCTTCCATTTATTTAACAGTGATTAATTGAACAGGTGTAAACGCAGCGTTTCATCAGCTAGTATAGAATGGGACTAAGATGATGTTCTAATTCTTTAGATGTCTTTTGTATTATTTTTAAAATAAATTATGGTTTCAAGCCTCATATAGGTATATAAGTTCTTAATTATCGGTATAATATAAAACGATATAATAATAATTATTTTACTCCAATCCTAGTGTAAACTTACCCTATTTCTTATTATTAGACACAGGAAAAAAGAGCAAAAATAAATTTTATTTTTTCGAGTTAACCATTCAAGTATAACATGACAGTTCTCATACACTAATCAGGCTCACAGTACTCGGTAAGTTGGTGCTACAGTCGGTCATTCTATAGGTCAATCATAAATTTCTAAAGGTAACATCGGTTCACGAGCTATATTTGCACCCACTTTACTAGTACGGAGAGTGTCCCAATACTTACAATAATTGAATTTCAAAATACTACACAAAAACCAATAAACACTAAAAAAATCAGAAAGACCAATTTTTTGGTTAATTCTGTGCAGTAAGTCAGGGATAATAGGTACAATCTACAGGACATTAATTAATTAGTTAATTAATTAACTAAGAACAGTAGAAACAATCAGCTACTGTGGAGACCTAGAAAAAAGACAATCAAACACCTTCTCTAGAGGCAGATTGGAAAATCTCAAATTTTTACGCTGCCAATGTGGTGATGTAATATATTGTATAACCATTCAAAAGATGGAAGAACCATTCTTGGAAAGAAGGAGTTATTCCTGGGATATTAGGGAATATCCCAGGCAAAAAGATTCGTTGCTGGGATATTCCCTTAATATCCCAGGAACAAATCCTTCTCGCCTATAGGATTCAAAAGATTAAACTTTTTTGTGATTATTGAATATAAATAATAGTCGATTGAAAATTTGGAGAGAGCAAGTTATGGTGGGCCACAGAAGATTATGGTAACAGTTCCACATCTTCGATCATGTAAGAAGAATTTTTTTATTTTCATTTTTTATTTTTTTTTATCATATGATCAAAAATGTGATTATTTAAATCAATAATTATTGGTATTCATGATACCTGCAGGTAACATTGATACCAACTAAAAAAATAATCTTTCCAAAATGATCGATAACGGGTAACCTTTTATACAATCATCAATGGCCCCACCATAACTTATCTTCTATGGCCCCACCATAACTTATCTTCTATGGCCCCACCATAACTTATCTTCTATGGCCCCACCATAACTTATCTTCTATGGCCCCACCATAACTAATTCCCGTGTACGCGTTAAAATCATTTTAATTTCCAATCTACTCACTCACCCCTTACCACAATAACAACCCCCCCCCCCATCTTAATGTAACCGCCCCTCCCCCTCCAATCTTAATATAACCCTCCCCCTTACCGCATCCACGCAATGTCAGTCTCGTAACTGTAGCGTATATAAGGAAAGTGACGGTAGCGTTATGTTACAGAGGACAACCGGTAGTCACGATGAGTGTGACGTGTGCCAGTGATTGCTAACGTAACGATGTGACGTGATTGATTCTATGGGGAAAAAATGGGGGTAAAACATTAAATAAAAAATGTAAGCTAGAAAATAAATGGAATTGGAAATAAGAGTTAATGAATCTAAAGAACTATCTTTTACACGTCCTGTAAAATTTTATATTAAATTATCAATCTTATATTTATTATATTTACATAAGATTTTACTGTTAAAATTGATAGAAAGGCCATTGAATAGAGAGAATTTGAATATAATTTAAAGAGAAAGGTTAAAAATAAATACATGCAAGGACATAAGAGCTAGTTTCCATTAAAATTCACCTAATTACGACCCTTAAGGAAGTAAGTACTTCATTGCATTGTTTTTGAATCGTGCGGTGATGATGACGTCACAAAATGAATATCATAATAAACCAGAGTTGATGTTGTCAATGTACCGTGTGACGTCATAAGCACCAAACCTACAATGGATATGTATGTCAATGTAATACTTCCATGCTATTTAGTTTTTCCTTTATTCTTTTAAATAAACATGCATAAAAGAATTATCATGAGTAATTTACTAAGATTGTTCTGTAGATCGTTTCTAAGTTTGGTGTTAGTGACGTCATAAGAAATATTGTTCCATTCGGATTACTGGAGTAAAACATCTAAACAATTGTTCCAATCTTTCTATGTCTTTTAAATAATAATTATAATAACTTTTTAATATTTTTAAATTAAAAATAAATTAGTATCGAATTAATATAAAAAATAATTAGGTTTTTACCTAATTTCAAAGTATTCTATAATTTGAAACGTAAAAGTTGCCAGTAATATAATTAATAATTCCCTATAAATTTCAGATGAATATATAATATAATAGTTAATTGTTACAATATACGATAAACAGACGACGGTACGGAACTTTGCAGACGATTGCGGAAAATAATCACAGAGATGAATATAATATCTCAGGTAAGATTAAACATAAAAATAAAATTAATTTCCGTGTGAATTGGATTCCTATGTGTATTGAAATGAATATTTTTCATAATTCACTAAAATAAAAATATATATATCAAATTAATATTAATATTTTTCCTATTTTCTTCTTCAAAGATTTTTTTTTTATCAACTTTTTGGTAATTTAGAAAAAATACAATTATTATATTAAATTGGTATAAATTTATCATTTATTTTTTTGTCTTGTGAGCAATGGATTGGTTATCATTTTATTTATAATTCTTAATTGTTTTTCGTAACAAACCTAATTTTTTGCTAATCTACATTCTAAAATATATTTGAAACAACTAACATATAATTATATTTCCAGAGAATAATAAAATGATGTCATCATTTTTAAGTATAGACTCTATAATCAAACAGATAATCATCATGAAATCATCTCACCATTACACACCATATCATTTATCATCACTCATGGATGATAAAGCACATACATACAATAGTTAAAGGCTTATCATTACTAAGATATGGTGGTTACATAATTCCATGCATTTTCACAATGCTTAAACCACTTACTTGCATGCATTCCGATAAACAAATAGGTAACCTTTGCCTGATAAATAAATAGGTAACCTTTGCCTGATAAATAAATAGGTAACCTTAGTCTGATAAACAAATAGGTATCCTTAGTCTGATAAACAAATAGGTAACCCTAGTCTGATAAACAAATAGGTAACCTCAGTCTGATAAATAAATAGGTAACCTAGCTAAGTCTGATAAGTAAATAGGTAACCTTTACCTGATAAACAAATAGGTAGCCTATGTCTGATAAACAAATAGGTAGTCTATGTCTGATAAACAAATAGGTAGCCTATGTCTGATAAACAAATAGGTAACCTTTGCCTGATAAGTAAATAGGTAGCCTATGTCTGATAAACAAATAGGTAGCCTATGTCTGATACACAAATAGTTAGCCTATGTCAGATAAACAACTAGGTAACCTTAGTCTAATAATAGACGATTTGCCGATTTTAAATTATCCGATAGGGAAGTAGCTTGGTATAGGCAACAGAATTACATAAACATCGGTGAAACTTACGGTAGGTTTTTCAGTGTGATGTCAAGTTGATCTTTTTCTTTTATTTAAATCATATAGAAATATTGAAGATGGAGAAAGAAAATAAACTGAAGTTTAATTATACTAAATTGAACGAGATTACTATACGGTAAAGTAATCTGCATTAATGGGCTTCATTTAAATATAAGAAATTACTCAATTTACTATTTACAATAATGGTCAAATAATTATTTATAATCTAAGTAGTATTAAGTGTTACATTTTACTTTCTCATTTCTTACTCAGAAAAAATACATTTGAGAATTAAGAGACTGAAGCCTACTTATGACATCTATTACCGTAAGGTAAATCTATTATGATTATCGTGTACGTAAACACCATTTAATCATGAACTAATCTGTGATACACAAGTTGACGAGCATAAAAAAACATGATATTGAAAGCATAACACTTCCTATAGAACCACTAGACCATATCATACAGTCGCAAGAAACAATTACCTACCTCAAGCATTCGAGAGAATGTTCCGCATAGACATTGTGCTCACTGGTGATGCGTTTTCGTTGACCAGCTATTGCGCTTTAATGGAAGCGAGATTTTGTATCAGGATTTTGTGTGTGAAATACTGTTTATAAGATGTTGTGGCAATATTGTTCACATGTTGGGAACATTTGAGATGTTCAGCCAAGATTGTTCAGCCAAGGTTTGCATAATGTGTACAATACATTGTATAATTTCCTAACAAGATCTAGGTATTGTATAGATACTGCCACACGTAAAATTTTATTGGCAAGGAGATGTCTAAGTATACTGAATAAGGTCGGCGAGATATTGAGTTGATGTGCCATCCACATCGGTCAAATGTTGTGTCAATCGTGTTCTCACGTTACAAGACATTCCTGTTGCACTGATCATGACGAGATAAGGTGTTCTATTACATTCTGGTTACAGTCTACAGATCCTTAAAAGACTTATGTCAGAATAACATGCGATGAAAATAGTTAAGATTTGAGGGAAGAAGCAGTTACTTTCACACTATAATTACAGCAATGGTAACAAACTGCTGTAATATTTTTGTAGAAGCCTAAAAGAGATAAGAAATAAATAGAACGTGCATCATCAATTGCTAACAATTTAGAAATTTAAATATTAATTATCGTCACCGAACTAAATTTGAAAATATAATAATTTATTGATTAAAATTAACAGTACATAATAATAAAAAAAATATTTGGTTAAATGATCTTTGATCATCATAAATAAATTAATGAGAAAAATGTATTAAAGTAGTTTTCTTGAAAGCAATTAAGTTTCTGTGAAAGAACGCTACTATTACTTAACCAGTTCCTGCAAAGTGGTATTGTCCACCCAGAGTTTTATTTCTGGTTATGTTGTTACTCTAAGTTAAAATTTATAAGACATCTACGTACACTTTCACCAACTTCTGATTGTATTTCTGGTTATGCTGTTATTCTAAATTTTAAAAGATTTCTGCTATAACTTTTCCAGTTTCTGTAAAGTGGTATTGATCACCATTGTGTTTTTGGTTATGTTGTTACTTTAAAGTTTAAAAGATCTATTCGAAAACTTTTCCAGATTCTGGAAAATGGTATTGTTCTCCAGTGTTTTTCTGGTGATATTGTTGCTTTAGAAATATACGAATAATTTACCAGTTTCTGCAAAGTGGTATTGTTCATCAGTGCTTTTCTGGTTTCTTTAGAACATCTCTACAAACAATTTACCACTTTCTGCAAAGTGGTATTGTTCACTAGGGTTTTTCTGGTTAGGTTGTTACAATTATTTGTGGCGATTCCCTTTCACCACAGCGATGACTTTTACTTCTCTGTGCCATATGTCATTTGCATGGGATTAGGAGAAGCACTCAGGGAATGTGCCTTTTCATCACATATTGCTGAGTTCTGAGGAAAGTGAAAACATATTGAAAAGTGATTAGGTTAAAAATATGTAAACATTAGAATTTGATTCACGAGCTTCAATATAATAAACAGTTCAGGAGTTTCATGGTTTGAATGAAAGCTCAAACAATGTATAAATGTAACAAGTCATGCTGATTAATTTTAAAAAGTTTAGACAGTGACATTGTATTGGTTTATGCTTGTATTGGTCTATTGATATGCAAATTGGATTGATGCATCATAAAAAGGATATACAATATTATACTAAAATGAAAGGTAACTATATTTAGAAAAGCTGATTAGTATTTATAAACCATGAGTTTTCTAAATCTAAAGCCAAAAGCAGTATTTTAATTTCAAAGTAATTTAATTGTAAGTCTAGTATGTGAATATTGTATTATTCAAAAACTTTCTTAATTTAATGTCCCCTCCACTCTAAATAACTAAGGTTACACAGCAGAAAACAATAAGTAGAATTGTTTCGTAATTCACAAACCAAATTTGAAACGCTTTGCAGTTTTATAATTAGTAACCTTAGTTCTAAAGAATAGATTAATAAAAAATTTTAGTGGAGGAAACTTTTAAAGTTTATTACAAATAATTATATAAAATAAAGTTAACAATACTTTACATCAAACAATTACACCTATATTGTTTAAACCATCATAAACATTTTATAACATCTTAAAAAAACTGTAAATTAAAATAATTTTGTAAAATATTGTGCAAAAAATGCCTCTTATAAAGCTCAATTAAATGCTTTATTCTAATTTTCGTTATTCACTGTAAAATAATTTATTCTATAATAAATATCCTTATCCCTAAATAAACTCCCGATGTAATTTAATATCTAGTCATTTATAAATAGACTCACATGGAAAGCATTGCATTATATAATTCAGTAGAGCGATATATAGGCATTACGTTATATCCTGATTGTGTGTGTCAGCATATAGATATCCTTGAATATCTTCACTATCCCATTTCTTCACAATGAAGAGTACGCCTAAATGTGTTAATTATGAACGTCAGGAAACGTCGTATCACCTGATTTAGGTTCCAGGCCTTACTGACCGTGAAGGTTGCGTTTAATTGTACCTTTCGTGTAACGTTATTGTGTTATCAGAATGATATTGCGGTACAGTTTAGACTTGGGATGTTTAGCTGAATATGATTATTCATTATTGAACTAATGCACCATGCTGGATTATTTGGTTTTCTACTGAGCATAAATCATAATATCAAATAACATAAATATTAATTACATTTTAAAAACGTAGTTACCTACAAAATAATCTTTATTAAATCGGATATAAAACCCAGGGGAGTAGAAAGTAGATAAATCATGGAATGAAACTAGGATAGTTGCGCTATATTATTAACTAAAAATATACAAAGATTTAGTTTTTCAAAAGATGATCTATTCAGTTATTTTGCATCTTTCAAGTATATATATTTACAGGGTAGCATCAAAGATATTATACTACAATAAGATAGACCATTTTTGGAAATTCCGATTTCAAAAATTGAAAAGGTTAAACAAATAATTTTCAATATTTAATTAAAAAAAAAGACTTAGTACCCTGAAAGAATATTGTTTATAAATTAAAAGTTTCTTTACAGTCTTTTTAATTAACCCAGAATGTTGCGATTGCAAAGAAAAGGTTAATAGACATTTTGAAACGGTGACCAGACACTACGGTCTGGAAAATTTTGTCTCGGAATTAAAAATACTCAATCAACGGACTCGAGCACCCCTGAAAAAATGTTCAATTATGAGCGGTATGGCGTTAATACCGTTATTTTGTTTCATGAAATTGAATACTGATGATATATATGTGTATAAGGGGGCATGCAGCCCCCGAACCCCCATGCCGTGTAATTAACTAACCATGAAGTGTGCAGCACAACATATTAGCGGATAAAACAAACTACATTACATCTATTTATGTGGAGAGTTTCAAAGTATTCTTCATTTATTTCTTGTCAACTTTGTTGAGTTTTTCAAAGTAATTTCCATACATTTACATATAAATGAACATTAATTTGACATTCTCATCATAAATGGCCGTTGTGTAGTTTGTTGTAGCCGCTATCTTGTTGTTTAATATCTTTGGTAACCTAGTGGGACATCTACATAAATTTGATTAAATATGTTCAAGATCCATCATCTTTTGATGATGATAACGATTTTGATGGCTACACATTATTGAAACGTATGAAAATCAGATTTTTCATTATGGTTGCTATTCTTATCTCTCATTTATTTTATTTTTTCTTTTCGAACTCTCTTGAAGACATTGTATTATATAATTGAAGTAACTCTTGTTCAATATAAACATATGATTTTATTAACTCAATTTTTTTTTACAGATCGCAGTTCTCTTCCTCATATCACTTTGGATAGAAAATGGAACAACAAATCCTATTTGGCTATTCAATAGAGGGCGCAACAGAAACAGACATAAAGGCGGAAGACAACCTTTGAGAATCGCTTATGGAGCACCACCCAAGCAAATGCGACCTAGTTATGGCTCACCACCAAGTCAATCTTATGGAGCACCTCCAAAAGCTCCACGTCCCAGTTATGGTTCACCTCCTTCCAAAGCGCCATCTCCAACATATGGGGCACCTCCCAAAGCTCCAAGTCCAAGTTACGGTTCACCTCCTTCCAAAGCACCCTCCCCAACATATGGGGCACCTCCTTCAAAAGCTCCTTCTCCTAGTTATGGAGCTCCTCCGTCGAAAGCACCTTCTCCTAGTTATGGTGCTCCTCCTTCCAAAGCTCCTTCTCCTAGTTATGGAGCTCCTCCGTCGAAAGCACCTTCTCCTAGTTATGGTGCTCCTCCATCCAAAGCTCCTTCTCCTAGTTATGGAGCTCCTCCGTCGAAAGCTCCTTCTCCTAGTTATGGAACTCCTCCATCCAAAGCTCCATCTCCTAGTTATGGAGCACCTCCATCCAAAGCTCCTTCTCCTAGTTATGGAGCACCTCCACCTACAGCTCCGTCTCCTAGTTACGGAGCTCCTCCACCACAGGCTCCGTCTCCAAGTTATGGAGCACCCCCATCAACTCCAAGTTCGAATTACGGATCACCTCCCGAAAATCAGGGTCCTCCGTCTCTTGGATATGGACCTCCAAAAGGCGATTCAATTACAGATAGTGGTTATGGAAATACAGGCTCCGGAGGGGGATCAATATCGCACTCTGACGTAGATTTCCATTTTCCATCAGGTCCCGATACTAACAGTCAATCATATGGTTCGCCCCCAGTTTCAGCACCTTCACCTTCTTATAGCTCTCCTCCAGTTTCAGCTCCTTCTCCTTCTTATAGTTCTCCTCCAGTTTCGGCTCCTTCACCTTCTTATGGCTCTCCTCCAGTTTCAGCTCCCTCACCTTCTTATAGCTCTCCTCCAGTTTCGGCTCCTTCTCCTTCTTATAGCTCACCTCCAGTTTCAGCTCCTTCCCCTTCTTATAGTTCTCCTCCAGTTTCGGCTCCTTCACCTTCTTATAGCTCACCTCCTTCACAAACTTATGGTTCTCCTCCAGTTTCGGCACCTTCACCCTCTTATAGCTCACCTCCAGTTTCAGCTCCTTCACCTTCTTATAGCTCACCTCCAGTTTCAGCTCCTTCACCTTCTTATAGCTCACCTCCCTCACAAACTTATGGTTCTCCTCCAGTTTCAGCTCCTTCACCCTCTTATAGCTCTCCCCCAGTTTCAGCTCCTTCACCTTCTTATAGCTCGCCTCCCTCACAAACTTATAGTTCACCTCCAGTTTCGGCCCCTTCACCTTCTTATAGCTCACCTCCCTCACAAACTTATAGCTCACCTCCAGTTTCAGCACCTTCACCTTCTTATAGCTCGCCTCCTTCACAAACTTATAGTTCACCTTCAGTTTCAGCCCCTTCACCTTCTTATAGCTCGCCTCCTTCACAAACTTATAGTTCACCTCCAGTTTCAGCACCTTCACCTTCTTATAGCTCGCCTCCTTCACAAACTTATAGTTCACCTCCAGTTTCAGCACCTTCACCTTCTTATAGCTCGCCTCCTTCACAAACTTATAGTTCACCTCCAGTTTCAGCCCCTTCACCTTCTTATAGTTCGCCTCCCTCACAAACTTATAGTTCTCCTCCTGTTTCGGCACCTTCACCATCTTACAGCTCACCTCCAGTTTCAGCACCATCACCATCTTATAGCTCACCTCCAGTTTCGGCACCATCACCATCTTACAGCTCACCTCCAGTTTCAGCACCCTCACCATCTTACAGCTCACCTCCAGTTTCGGCACCTTCACCATCTTATAGCTCACCTCCAGTTTCAGCACCGTCACCATCTTATAGCTCTCCTTCAGTTTCAGCTCCATCCCAATTATACGGATCATCTCAAGTTTCTGCACCATCACCTTCTTACAATGCACCTTCGAGCCAATCATACGACGCACCACCAGTTCCAAACTTTTCCTCTCCAATTACACCTAGTTTCACCTACTCCTTCCCGTCATCTTCGAATCAAAATAGTGGTCAATCGTATAATTCTCAACCAGCTCCCGCACCAAGTCAGTCCTATATTACTCCATCACAGCCAGCTCCCGCACCAAGTCAGTCATACAGTACTCCATCTCAATCCGCTCCTGCACCAAGTCAGTCATACGGTACTCCGTCTCAACCTGCTCCCGCACCTAGTCAGTCTTACGGGACTCCATCACAGCCAGCTCCCGCGCCAAGCCAGTCCTACGGAACTCCCTTTCAACCAGCTCCCGCGCCAAGTCAGTCATACGGAACTCCATCTCAATCTTCTTCATCTTACAATTCCAAGTCAAATTCATTCAGTTCTTCTAGTAATGATTTTGGTAATATTTTTGATAGTCCACATACTGACGTCAGCAGTCTTTTCAGAAGCAATGACCAAATTGCTCACCAATCATTTATCCAGTCATCGGCTTCTATACAGCCACTACCACTTGACACGTCACATAGGGACTCAGTTAACCAAATATCTTCTAATAGTGGTTTCTCGGAAATTTTTCCACCATTCAATAATAACCATCTAGGAAATATTGGCAATCAAATTGATTCGTTTTCTATTTCTAGATCGGACAAGAATAAAAAAGGAACAAGAGATGATATTTTCCAAAAAATGGATGCAAACGAATGGAGTAAAAAAATTTCTAAATAAAAAATATATAAATAAAGCCCAACTAATTGTCTAAAATCAACTGTTGATGAAATCGACTCGCAGCAAATATTTTTTACCGCTAATTGGAAGCTTGTTAAAAATATTGAAAGTTACTTAACTGATGGAAACATTCTTAATTTGAAATCAGTTTCTGGTTACGGAGTAAAATTTATTATTATTATTCACGTCTCGCCGCTACCTACTTTTAAAATGCTACCTATTCCTATACTTGTAGGTTTCGTTACTAGTGCATAGAGTGAAATCGCGCTTTTGGAGCAGCCAAACTCACATTGTTATATTGCAACCTAATAATAATCCCTATTGAATTGATGAACGATATTCTTATAATTTACTAATTGGAAGGCAGCAAAGAATAGCCTCCAAACTACAGTATGCAGTCATGCTTTCGGGTAAACCATCTAACCTTGGAGCTTTTATTTTTATTCAAATGCAATATTTTGAATCCACGAAGTGAAACAACAACAAACTACGAAGTGAAACAACGAAACGCTCGATAATATAACTAGGTAATTAGTTAAAATGTTCTTATTTATCCTGTTTTCTGTAGTTAGGAGCCAGGGTTTTTTAAAATTTATATTGAAAGCAATTATTGAAATTACTGAAGGGAATCGACACTCTTAAAGAAAAGCCAGGAATACAAAAAATAAATTGTCTAAAACACACCTACAGGTCTGAAGAATGCAGTGTGTAAATATTACAGTCATAGCTCGTCTGTAGCACATACAGTGGGGTGATAAGTGGAAGGACATCTCGGAACGCATCTGCTTTTCCACACCCCAGACTGGATGTGGGAGTTGGATTGGGGGAAATAAAACCATCCCTGCTCTCTAGGCTCCAATGAGAAATCAGTGTCGCACTGACTTTTGTATGAGCTTGTCTAAGTGACACATCCTTCTAGAGCGAGATGACCTGATGGTAGATATGTTTCAGTCTCTCCTGATAACTTACCGTTAGGATTGATTGAAGCTCTACATCTCTGTCAGTTTTTTGTTGTAGAGAGACGTGACAGGGCTTGCTTGAAAAAAGAAGAGGTGCTATATGATATAACATTGAAGTTTTTTAGATATCTGAATTAGAAAAAAAATTATAGCTAAAAGAATTTGAAAATATGCTAATAAAAGCATATAAGAAAAAGCATAAAAATGTACTAAAAAATTCTTGTTCTACATGCATACCAGATTATTAATGAGGAAAATAATTTTGAAGTGTATCGATCCCCTTCATAGCTTGATTAATCGAAAAAATGTATAAAATTTCTGTCAAAATGTTGTACTATGGACTTATTTTTTTTAATTTCTAGAAGACTGAATGTGTAAAATATTTTCTCTAATAAGAATGTTAGGTAATACCTAACTATGAATGTAAATAATGATCTGTTCTAATTAGTCTTTTATTACTCCTCTAGTGAAAACACATTTATTAAATAAAAAAAAATGGTAAATTTTAAAATCTAAGTGGAAACTGGACATTAAGAATCTCTAAAAGTGCAGGTAAATTGTATATAGTTAAAATATCCCTTCATGTTCAATCAATAATTTTTTTACTATTTTAACGTCCGGAACAAAAGACCATATATCGCAAACGTCAAAAGTAAATTAAATACAAAAGACTCTAAGATGTAGTCACAAAGGAAAGTGGCAAACAAAGTCACCTACCACAGCATAGATAATGCTCATGACCTCATGTATCACAATTTTTTTTATTTGCAATGTCGATCTACAAAATTCGGTTGCAAATAAAAAGATCGATGATTGAAACTAAGGTACAATTTATATTAATTAATTTAGTAGGAGAATAACGTCTGCTTCAAAACCAAATGTCATATTATCGCTTACTTAATGATTTACAATTCAATTTAAATTCTACCAAAATAAAATAACAATTAAAGGTGATTTTGACATGCTTATAGTATCGTATTTTTCACAATGTCATTGACTCATTGTACAAGTAACGGGAAACCAAATCAATCAATGGAAATCTTTGTTCAATCTGTGAAAGTCATAAACCTATTATTTTCTTTTGGCTGGTAAGTGGCTAGCTTCGATGTATCTATGACTATAAGCATGGTCTGCCGTATACACGTGCATCATGCATGACACAATACTTTTCTTTGCTTTTACTCTTTATTATGAATGAATAAGCAGAAAGTTCTGAATGGAATGAATGATACAATTCTCAACTGATACAATTCTTAACTACCTACCTACATACTTGATTAAATAGTACAATCCACTTTCTTTTATTTGTTTATTCTGATAATTATGATACTTTATCATAATTTGCGTAAATTATGCAGAATCTCTTTAAGTTGAGCGTATGGCGAAAAAATAAAAAAATTACCCATTATCAGATTTTTGTATAAAACAGATCTTTATATTCTAGTCTACCATGAAAATAAATTTCAGTAGTTTTCTTTGTTGTTTTCCTGAAGAAAAACTAATCTTTCTTTACGGGAAGACTCATCTATATTTCGTATTTCTAACCATCTTTTCTATTTATAGTCCAATTTAGCTGAATTTTGATATGATAAGTAACATTGAATTTTAAAAAACTTTTGTTCGCGACCTTTTTTCGATAAAATAGATATCAAATGTTTTATATACATTTTTACCGAATTCAATTTATTTTATATATACCTAATCACAACTTTTTTTAATATCAGCTCAAATGTTATTGGTATCAAATTGTAGATAATATTAGTGTGAATGATTTAATCAGAACAATTTTTTAGAATTTAAGATATCAGATATTTCAAAATTATCATTTTTCTAAATTTATTACTTTTTTGTTTTTCGTATATGAAATTTTGGATTCTGTTGCGCTTAATATACAGGCACATTCCTCATGCATGACCTGCTGCAAACTGCCTCAAAATTGATTGAAAATTGTAAAAAATATGATTTTCTAATTGTACGCCCTAATTTACGGAGGGACTCAACTTATAAATTCTCTCACATCTTTTGTACTGGTACTGTAAAACTACTGAGTTATAAAGTTCTGCATTATGAAGCACTCGAGTTATGAAGGACCTGAGTTATTAAGTAATTATAGAAAACGATATATGTCAAGAATTTTGTCCTAGTTATCCCTCAAAGACCATAGTTTTCTCTAAGATTTTAATCATAGAAAATGTTTAGTGCACCTCAGCTATGTAGTGGCTCTGAGTTATGAAGTAACCAATACCATAATTTAGGAGTTTCACTGTATTTCAACTCTACCTTTTCAATTTCCTAGCAATTTTGATGCAGTTTGCGGCAAATTATTTATTGTGGAATTTGCCTTTATTTTATTTAATAGTAAAAACAGAATTTCAAATTTCAAATGAGAATAAGTTCAAAATAATATTTAGAAATTGTCAAAAACTATTTTTTTGTTAATTTCTTAAATATATGTCATTCTATTTTTTTAAAGTACTCCAAATAAATATTTCGCTCTGATGTTATCAATAATTTTAGATCGAGATCAATGAGATTCGTCTAGAAATTATAATTTTGTAAAATAAATCATAAAAAACTGTCAATTAAACTTTTAATATTCATTTTATCGAAAAATAGTCACTAACAATAGTTTCTTAGAATTCAATCAATTATACATAACATTTCAAAATTTCAGCTACATATAGGACTGCAAATCTATAGGCTTTCCTTAAAACAAATTTGATTAAATTCATTAATAATCATGCAAGAATAAACAAATATTTGTTTAATTATCATACAAAACAAGACTAGATAGTGAATGTATATAACATACACTTTCAATGAAATGAATTCATTTGAGTTTACCTTGTATGTGTTGTTTTCAATTCAATTACTGATAAATTAATTCAGTTAGCCATCTTCAAAATGCCTTATTTAAATTCAATATACGAGAGTACATGAATATTTGACTTAAAGGAGCAGTAAACTGTCACAGCAGTTGCTAATTTATTAAATTAATTGTTTTATATCGGATCTTTATAAATAAAAGAGAATATTTTAGTCTATAATTAATGTCCCTCAATCGATTTCTCAACAAGAGATAGAAACCCCCCCCCCTCTCTCCACCTTTAATTAATTTGTGAAGGGTTTAGTATTTAACCTAATATTTATTAGGTTTATGACAAATTTATAGAAAATATTTACTAACTATACCAACTGATGGATTAATGGCTATATTGCTAATTATGTTGTTTGAACTCACACAAGGATGATTTCACATATTGATATCATAAAGAAAGAAATGCAAAGAAAACAGTACTGAAGAATTGGCGAACGAATGAGCTGCCACGAAGAGTGCTTAATATCCCCAGAACATTAAATTGAAGATGTTCCAATGTTACATGGAGTTGTGAACATCACTACACCAATAATTTGAGAACAGAAAGAGCGCGGGAAAATGGGAACCAATCAGAGAACGAAGATGCGTGGTGTCAGTCAGATAGAAAATGATCAGGGGACACTGATTTAAATATTGATCGCTTTCTACGAATATATTCACTTTGAGGGGAGACTGTAGATATTTAGTACCAATATTTATTTATTTTTGTTTAAGTTTTCATCTAAGGGTTGACCTTGTAGAATACTCTAGAAGTTTCATAATGTTTTGCATATTTTTAATCACCGGTTGATCAATCGTCTGTTGTTTCTTTAAGTGTTCTTCATTATACCTGAGTGTTTACATAAATTTTACGTAGGTACTTACTTAATTTTGTGTCATCATAATTGAGGTGAGTTAAAATTTTAATTTCAAATAACAATACACCTTTTTTTTCGATTGTCCGTTGTATTTTAGACGAATGAATTTTCACAAGTATATACCTAACTAATTACATACAATATTTGTGTACAATAAGTTTACTGCCCCTTCAACCTCAAGACCACAGAACATTGAATAAGAAGAAGCTCAGATCGAACGCGTATTCAGTCGTAAAATTTCAACCAATCACGTGGTCCATTGATTGCTGACGTCACTATAAACGCTCTCTCGAAAACAGTTTGAGCGTGCATTCTACCTCAGCTCATTATCTTTGCTGGGAGCCATATCTTCCTACCAAATTATGTACACGATTATCTATAATCTATAGCCCAGCTACTAAGCAATAATAAACTAATCTTCTTTGCAACAAACACAAACTGACACCATTTCGGTTGTATTACGCATTCAGAATACGGACTCAAACAGAACTGGTGAAACGAAGCCTCTGATTGGCTGAAAGGCTCTAGTCGAAATGACGTCACTATAAACGGCAAACAAGAGTAATATAATGGGATCTACACTTCTTCTACTCAATGTTCTGTGCTCAAGACTATGTTCCAGGGACAACGGATGCCTAAGTCCCTATATAAATATCCCTGTGGAAGAAGAAGAAGAACCTCAAGACTATAAACAATTTTTTTTTATCTAGAGCTTCAATTAATTAATATATTGAACAATATTTTTATTATTAATTAATTGATTTACCATCAGTTTTAATTCACAGTGAAGACCTTATAATGATTTATATAAACCACACAAAGAGAAAATATTTTCACAATAGGCTAATAAAAAATTATTATTTGAAAGGTATTTTGTTAAACATTAATTGGCATTACAGATGTTCATTTAAATTGCTATTAATCATCTATCTAGATACTAGAACTAGGTAAGTACCTAGTACCTACCTACTATTTGAAAATCAGCTACCCCTCGCAAGAACTCATCCGATATTCTAAAAAAATATATATACGACACACGTTATATATTGATTGATTAAGATAGTTCAAAGTTTATACACAGCTCTACAAAATTAATATAATAATTGATTGTTTTTTTCAACATGTCCCATTTTAGGGTTAGTTCCCTGTTATTGCAAGGTTCCATGTTTTTGAACACATGAAAATCTTTATATAATAATTATTATTTAACTTTTATTTAAATTGGTATCCATGATGTCAATTAGAATTGAAGTTAAATAATGATTTTAATATTTCTCTTTTCTGACGTGTCCGAAATTGTAGAACCAACCAATAACCTGGAACTTAGTACCCTACTACCAAACGTATTTCAAAGAGCATAAAATTGCTGTTTGTTAAAAGTAGCACAATAGTTATAGAAATCTAAGATGTATGTATTAATTACTCGCCTTAATTACCTAGTGAGAGTTAAGCTATGGATGGATTTTAAAACATTTAATAAATGCACGACTTTAAAGGTCCTCTCCAGGCTCCGGGATAAAAATGAGTTTATAACATAATATTATAGAACTAAGGTCTACGATCATTATTCTGCAAACCGCATACAATTCGGTCCAGTATATATTTCATAATTTGTTTTTAAAGTTTTTTAATACTCTGTGAGCAACAATTGAGCGAATCACTAATCTGATGCTCAAGAAGAAGATTGTACACTCTTTGTTTTGATTACAAATTTGAATTTTATAAACAAACCATGCGTTTTCGGTCTTTATTTAAGATATTAATTGTCTCCAAATAATACAAACGTTTCTATTATAAGTTCATTCAATTGTATACGTTTACACGAATATTAAATGGATTTATTAAACCTAAAACCTAGTTGACAATCAAAACAAATGGTGTACATTCTTTTACTTCAGGCTGAAAATTTCTTAAATTAGTAAGTCGGAAGTAAAATAGGTTATGTAGAGTTTCGATTATAAAAATCTTTAAAAGCAATAAAATTAAAAATATGCTACCAAATTCGATGCGGTTTGCAGCAAAATGATAAGAAACATTAGCCTCGTTAAATATAGCAATAAATATATTCGCTTGGAGGGGACCTTTAAACTTTCATCACAGTCACAAACAATGAAAGACTGTATATTATTATTAGTATGCGTATATACGTTGTACTCACTCTAATAACTATACAGCAAATTTTCTTTCTATAACTCATAGAAAATGAGATATATAATCGAGGAGTGACAATTATAAATTTCTTGTTACTTTTATTCGCTTTAGTTACCGTTTGGTAACTAAACTTAGTCGTGATTTGGTAACTAAAGCGGGGGATGCCTGTACTATATAAGCCTATTAATAAACAGTGTCTGTGACTGTGATGAAAGTTTAAAGTAGTGAATTTATTAAAGTTTTTAAAAGGTGAGTATATATATAGGTAAGTACTCAGTATAGGTGAACCATTAATAGATGCCTACTTATATTTATATAATTTTTGTGTTACATTGAATAAACAGTTATTTCATGCTCTATGAAATATTTTTGGAATAAGGGTACTAAGTTTATTGGTACGTTCTACATTTTCGGTCACGTCCGAAAAGAAAAAATATAATAATAATAATTATCATTCAATTTCTATTCAAATTGGTATCATGAATACCAATTGAAATAAAATTTAAATAATGATCAATAGGGATGTGACAATATGCAGCATAAAATATGCATTATTTTTGACGCGATATGCAGCATATTATATGCCTATTTCTGCATATAATATACAAAAAGTCAATGTGCATATATGCAGTACCAAAATACATATTGGAAATATGCATATAATATGCGAAAAGTCAATGTGCATATATGCTGAACAAAAATGCATATTGGAAATATGCATTTTATATGCCAGAAGTTATTCAATATAGTGTGCATATTATAAGCTCAAAGTTAATTACGGAAAAATAAAGTTAATCTGTATATAGTTATGTTTTGAATGTTATTGTACTTTGGTGGTTTGAATGGAACTTACAAAAAAACGGAAAGTGTAAAAAATATTTAACTTTTAAAATTAAAATATAACAAAGCTGTTTTAAATTTTGACTTCTTTAATAGTAAATCAATTTCAAATATACACATTCAATTTCAAACAGTGGAATTGCATTTTATTATTAAATGGTATGTATTTCAGGATTTTAAAAGTGAATCTCCTTCTATTATCTGCTAATGTATTTTTGTACTGGGAAAACACCCGTTCTACTTCACAAGAAAGAAGAGGAGTAAATGTTTCTTTCAGCCAAATATAGTCTTCTAGAGTTCTAAACTATCCTACATTCATATATCACATTCCGTTCATTACTTTAGTCATGACTTGAAAATCATAAAACATCTTGTTAGACCAGCGGTTCCCTTTAAACTTAAAGGATCCCCAGCTATAAGCAGCGACACTAAGTTATTAAATTGTAAATTTAAACAGTTTCGTGTTTAATTACTTGAATTATTTATATTTCATATTTTTCGAGTAGTACTACTCTCTAAAATACTTTTATTTATCAATTACTACTAATATTTACTGAATACCAACTGTCATATAAATTTATTAATACATTAGTAGTTTCAATATTCCACCTACAAACTTTCTAAATTTGAATAATTAGTTTGATTATTTATACTTGGGTCCACAGTTAAAATAGTTTTCTATGCAGGGATCCCAGAAGAAAACGGCATAGGTATGACATTTACATGTTAAAAATTGACCAAGAAGTGCATATTTCTCGGTTAGCATATATGCACACGTGCATATTATATGCTCTTGAAATATATGCAGAGAACTGCATATATGCAATATGCACAATGTCACATCCCTAATGATCAATGTATGTATAGAGATTTTTACGTGTTCGAAAATATGGAACCGTGCGATAACACGGAACTTACCCTAAAATGGGACATGTTGAATTTCTGAACCAATTGCTTCTAATAACAAAATCTGGATTATAATTTTGATGTTTTTTTAGTTACCGTGAAATAATCACAAAAAATTGCCTCCGTTTTCAATGTCTACGAACGGTACTTATTTCGAGACAGGACTCGAAATAAGTACCACTTTTATTAAAGTGAGGCGTACTTAAAGCGAGGCCTGCCTGTAGTCACTATAGTAGATGCATGTAGGTACCGAACACGTCACAAATATAGAAAAATTATATGGGAGTCATAATGGTACTATACCAGAATATTTTGAAACAGTAATTTAGGTATATGAATATTTACCATCAATAAAATATTTCTTTCATTTTATTAGAAATCATAAAAATGATCAAATGAAAAAAAAAATGAATAAGATGAAAATGATATCAGAAATAATATAATAGCGATATGTAGTAAGAATGAGTGGAACGTCACGCACCCTCTATGTGAACGTGCCAACAGTCGCTAGATATTTAAAATTATTGTATTGAATCATCTTCTACACTACTGGTCTATGTTAATACTTAATAGCAAGATATTAGTTAAATCCTTGTGAGAAATGTGGTTAGATATACATCAGCACAAACCTTTTCTTTATTCAATTTAAAAGAGTACAAGACTATTCGATTTAATTCACGAAAATACTGTAATTATAAATCTGCATGAAACCTATTTCTTCATATTTTCTGGCGAACACTCATGTGGTACGGTAAGTTACGAATTATCGGTAAGTTTCACATCTTCGGCCATATAAGAAAAAACGACAAAAACAATCTCCTAATACAGCAATGAAAAAGAATTAGGGTATTTAAGTAAGTTTATTAGTATATATTAGTTTGGCACATGTAACGGATTACAGTAAAAATCAGATTTAAATTAATTTTAAATTTTTCTCTAAAATGATAAAATTGGAAACTTCAAAAAAATAAAAGGAGCCTGTGACAAAATTTAGAGCATTTAAAATTTACTTAGGATTGATTAAAATTTAATTGTCCGTTAATACTGATAAAACTTAGATTAATTAAGAGCTGGTTTCAGTCACATTTGACCAGTTTCTAGTTTTCAAAACCTATTAATATTCACAGCTGTTTAGAATATGAATAAATTTTAGGAATCATTTAATACTATACCTACTGACCAAGAGGCCATTATTCTATAAAATGATAAATTATTTACAAAACAATTATACACATCGATTCATGGCAACAATGATAACCGATATTTCATAGCATTTCAACTACTTCAATATCTTTGAACTGTTAGTTCTCATCAATATTAAGAAACTGATGATTTGTATATATACAGAAAATTGAACAGTTAAAATGAACATTAATTACAGACGTATGCTGAAAATTTCTTTAGGTCCAGAAGATGGTTCTTTGACAGAATCATTCTTTTCGAGACCATCACCACTTGAAAGAACTTCTTCGATTGGTAAAGTAGATCTATCATCACTTGAGAGAGATTCCCTGGACATTCTAACTGAACTGGGGCCACTGACTGACTTCTCAGATTCACTGTAGTTGGAACATTCATGTTTCATGATGATATCACTGCCTGTTGTAGTTATAGAGATAATTGTAACATTTTTAACCCTAGAAGGTTTGGTAGGTTTAGTTGCTGCGTCGGTTTCTTGTTCAGATTGCTTCATCTCAGAGTTCTCATTGAGAGTGTTTTCACAGACGTTTTCTGGAGTTGTTGGTTTTTCTTGCGTTTGAGATTTGTCTGCAATGCTAATATCACTTTCGAAATCCATGATATCATTACAAGTAGCGTGAGGCCCCGGGGTAGCGTTCGAATCTGTCTGATCTTCAGCCAAAGGAGAAGTTATTTTACTTTTGCTAAAACTGCTCAAAAGCATAGCACCGTTCATGTTATGAGCTAAATCTGGGAACATTGGCTCTAATGGTATGAAACTCGGTGGACGGCTTGGGCGATCATCTTCAAGTGGGATGCTGCTGTTCAACCTTTGAATACTTCCAAACACAACATTGGAACTGCCTCCAATAGCATCTTGATCCAAGGCATGGCGGTACTTACTGTTGCACATACTTAAAAGAAAAAAAAACATGTATGATAAATTCCATTACATATGTATAGATTCAATATTATTATAAGAAATATTTTTCCTGTAATCTTAAAAAACGTAAATAACAAATTATCAAATCACTTCTTAACAAGATATTCTGAAGTAATAAATATAATAGTAAAAATAACTCTATCACTGTTACTTACATCAATTTGGCTCCACGACATTTGACTAGCAAGAAGATTGTACAAATCAGTATCGTCAAGGAGAAGGCAACGATATAGGTTACCATTTGAGTTGTGGTCAGGGTCATGAAATAGTTCTTGGTGAGCTGAATGAAATCAACCTCAGCTTGCAGTGTTGTCTCATTTTTCGGGACAGTTTCATTACCAAGAAGATCAGAATCGATAATTTGAAGGAACTTAGGTTGTCTTGCTGTGAAGTTTTCAAATAATACATTATCATGATTCGCATCATAGCTATGGTTTAAGGTACTTTTTAAATTTGTAACACTTGAAATTTCAGTGGTTGTAGATTCTACCGATTTAGATTCAGGTATGAAAGATACCACAATTGGTCTTTCAGTGGAAGAATATACTCCTGATTGACGTTCGGGCATGGAAGATTCCACATGTGGCATGTCAGTGGTTGTTGATTGAATTTGAGGTATAGAAAATTCCACAGTTGGAATTTCAGTGGTTGCAGATTCTATTAAATGAGGTTCTGGCAGGGAAGATTCCACAGTCGATAATTCAGTGGTAGAATATTCTGCTGAATGACGATTTGGAATGAAAGATTCAACAGTTGGTATTCCAGGTGTTGAAGATTCCACAGCTGAAATATCAGTGGTTTGCGGTTCTATTAATCGAGGTTCAGGGATGAAAGATTCCATAGTTGAAATCTCAGTGGTTGCAGATTTTACTGATTGAGATGTCGACATAGAAGATATCAAATTTGGTATTTCAGAGGTAGAATATTGTTCTGATTGAAGTTCTGGTATGAAAGATTCGGCAGTTGGAACTTCAGTGGTTGCATATTCTACTATTTGAGGTTCGGTGATGAAAGTTTCCACAGTTGTAATTTCAGTGGTAGAATAGTCTACTGATTGATCTTCAGGTAAGAAAGATTCCATGATTGGCATTACAGTGGTTCCAGATTCAATAATTGAATTTTCTATTGTAACAGATGTCTCGATCGGTATTTCTGTAGTTAAATATTCCATAGGCTCATCAGTGGTCACATATTTTGAAGTGGTATATTCCAATGTATTTGACTCCAGAGTACTGGTTTCATCTGTCACATATTCTTGAAAAGTTTCAGTAGGAAACACATCAGGATTTCTCATGGTACTTGACTCTATTCCTAAATAACTAGACGTGACCTCTTCTATTATTGGCATCATTCCTATTGTTGACTCTTCTATTAATGTAGAAAGTACAGTTTCAGTTGTCTTAGGTTCTTCTTCTACCTGCGTTTCAATAGGAATTGTTTGATTAGCTCTATTTTCCATTTCATCAAATTCTATTTCATTAACATCAAAATCAATGGTTTCAATAGGTGATTCTGTAGGTGGAATTGTCGACTCATTATAGGAATCTAACATATCTCCTGAAGGTGAGTTATCATTGACAGACACTGTTTCATTTTTCTCAAGAATAAAGAAACCTAAGCTAACATCGTTGGATATATCGATGGTTTCTTTTGCTTTGTTCATTGTAAGAACAACTCTCATGATTTCAGTCTGTTGTTGAAGACTGAAGTTAGTGTTTCGAATATTTTCAAATAATTTCGGATGTGAACTTTTCCAATCTAGCTTTTCCAATGTATCATTACCTTGCAAAACTATAGTTATGTAAATATTATAAAGGTCCAAATCATCTTCACTAATTCCGGCATCATTAATAGCAAAGTTAGTCATATCAATTACATTTTTCATTATATTTTTTAATCCTTCATCATTAACAGAATCAGTTTCTACAAAAGCATTGCTAGGAGTTATAGTGATATCATTTAAGAAAGCTCTTTCAGTAGTTTCATTATCATAGTTTGAAGTAAATTCATCAAGTAATTCCGTAGGTAGAATGGTCGATGAATATATTTCTTCATCACTCGACACATTATAAGAATCTACCAAATCATCTGAAGTTGAGTCGTCAATGCCAGGAACACTGATATTTAAACTAACATAATTGGAAATATCTATGGTTTCTTTTGCCTTGTTCAAAGTGAGAACAACTCTCATGATCTCTTTCTGTTGTTGCAGACTGAAGTTAGTGTTTCGAATAATATGATCCAATAATTCAGGATTTGAAATTTGAGGATCTAGGTTTTCCAATGTAGCATTACCTTGCAGAACTATACGAATGAAAATCTTAGAAAAGTCTAATTCTTCTTTACTCAGTTTAGCATTATTAATAGCGATGTTAGCCATATTAATTACATTTTCCAATATTTTCGGATCTATTAATCCTTCATGGTTAACAGAATCAGCCTCTCCAAAAATACTGTTAGCAGTTGTTGTGAAATCATTTAATAAAGCTCCTGCGGTGGTTTCGTTATAATTTGAAGTCAATTCTTCATTTTGAAGATCACGTTTCATTCTCGATGCCACATTCTCTCCTTGTATATTAGAACCAGTCGTACAGTTCCCAGTTATATTATCCTGTGAGGTTGAGAAACATTTAAATTAGTAAATGGTTCAAAATTATTCGCCGTTGATGTGAAATTGAAGATAAGGAAGTACATTCCAATAATATTAGATATATTACCTAGCTTACTACCTAATCGAACCAAGTTTAGAAATTCAAGAAATCTAAATCGTGTCTAGAATTATAATTTTTTAGAAGAAAGTCATTTTTAGTTTGTTTTCATTACATTTAAATGAACTTAGACCGTATAATCTTCAAAAAGATAAAAATTGGAGGCACGGATGCCAACAGAACATCTTACTGTCGAAGCCAAGTGAAATACATCTGTTTAACTCGATAAGAACATCAAAGCCTTTCAAATGTCCAAACACTATCAAATCGAACCTTTTGTAGGAAACATGAATTCAATTTTAATATATTCACCATGGTGTTGACTCTATCTGTGACGTTGAACTGATAGTCGTTTGTGGCACAATCAGCCGTTAGAGTAGACTCTGTTGAATTTGAGATCTTCACTTTGTCAAGACTCTTGGATATTTCTCTAGGAGAGTCCAGAGGAAAAGTCTGAAAAACAATGGTATTAGATTAGAATTTAAAAAAATAAACATAGTAAAGCATCAATGATTAATCAAGAAAATATTGTTAGAATTGATGTTACGTTAATGAAATTGGTCCATTTGTTATTTATCCTAGTGATAATATTTAGTCGCTTAAGGGGATCGTTCCTCAAGATTTTCATTTTCACTTTTTATTATTGCTCGTAAATTTTTTAAACTTTATACACATAAAAACATCGAACTAGGACTTTTTAGTTCATGGTCAAAATCTCATTTTCTTCATAGAAAACGAGATATTGGTAGCCAAAGTGATTTTATGAGGGGAAGGGAGATAGAAATGCATCTCCTTCGTCAATTTTCGACCAACCGCGATGATATGGGAGTCATTGGATGCGCAATGACTTGGGTAACGAGTCATGTCGCTTCAAAATTCTTACTCTGGAAAAAAAAGTTCTTTTAGTTCTCCTGAAAAGTAGTCCGTTTTGCATTTTTTTGGGAGTCACTGTATCTCCTCCATCACTATTTGACGTACAGATAATATGGGTATTATTTGATGCGAAAAAACTGGGGCAACAGATTGGCTCTCGAATAAATACGAAATTCATATTAGATAAAAAAATTTGATGTCACAACTACGAAATTCTCTGAGAAATAAATTTTTTGGAAAAAAAATTAAACCGCAAACCCCAAAAAATCACGTTTTCTATGAACAAAATATGATATTTTCCATGAACAAATAAGATTTTCATTCGATGTTCTATATGTGTATCAAATTTTAAAGTTCTACGAAGCTTAATAAAGAAAAAATCTTGTTGGAACGATCCCTTTAACCGAAAAGTATGCAAACCGATTTTGCAGGGTGCTAAAGAATTAATGCATATTAAACATTACCATCTGAAGGGGCAGATCTCCATCACTAGTTGGAACTGGCAAACTACCAGCAGAAGAAAGGAGCAGTCCAAAGAGAAGGGGAAGAACAAACATCTTCATGGTGTCTGCAATGAGATAGGATTAGTATCAGAAATGGAGGAGGTGCATTTTGTATTTTTTTAAATTAAAACTAGGGATATATACATTTTGGTTGCAGATGGTTGAACGTAGGAGTGAGTTTAACAACCAATCAGAAATTAATTTTTAACATTGACTATGTAAACCAATTACTAGTATAGTAGCGTTCTGCCCCAATAAATAAAAAACAGGTTTAAATTTCCGGTAAAGGGTTAACCAAAGACTTTTTTGTCCAAGTTGTTAATGATGAAAAAAATACGCTGTAATAGATACTACACTACCAGTATCTTTAGATGTACAGTACACCTATAATGTAACAAAGTAACAATCATATCTAGAATGAATGTAGTGCATTTATAATTAATTGATTTAGTAGGAACTTTAAAGTCTACTTGAGAACAAAAGGCCATATCGCAGAAAACAAAAGGAAATTAAATACAAGGGACTCTAAGAAGCAGTCCTAGAGAAAATTGGCTCCATGAACAAAGTCACCTGCCACCATTCAATGACTAAGTTTATAGAAGCAGAAAAGCTACTCCGTGAACAGTCACCAAGGAATGTGACTAAAAGGGACAAAAGCACCGGTGACTGCACTTACGAATGGAAGAGGAAAATGAAGAGGTGATAGTAAATGAAGCCAAAAAGCACTGATTAGAAAAAATAGTAGTCGAAATATACAACCGTCAAAACTAGAAGTAGCGTTAAGATATATTGATAAGTAATTTTTCCCGTTTCATCATTAATAACATTTATTTCCTGTTTATTTAATCTCCCCTACCTAGCACATACATTCATACAATATCATTCCCAGGATAACTAACCATAAAGGCATTAACGGAACAACCTCCTAGTCCTTTAACCACAGAAACAAGGTTTATTTTAACCACCTTTTATTGCTTCACCTAGCTAATAGTCACAGGACTTTTATAGGAATTCATCACCTACCATTTATGTTAAAAGTCACAATTATATGTACTCCTTGAAAATAAATATTCATATAGGAAATTTTCACTGAACGAGTTTATCTCTAATGGGATATTATTTGTATTTTATAGCGAACTAGTTAATGTAGGTATCATCGATATTAGAAGCAACTAAGTTAACCATTTTAAAATACTTGTAGGGCAGAGTCGCTGTAACAAGACACTCACAGTATTCGGACAATGGGTGTTATTAGGATCATGAGATAATCTAACCTTTAGAAATCCACATACCTACTTAGATTTATGTTAGTAACCACTTTCCGAGTACGATGGGTGTCTGAGTATTACCACGTTGGTACTACTTTAGTATTATTAACATATTTTAGCGAAGTATACAAACAATTAGAATGATGAAAAATACATATCTACTCAAAGATATTCAAAATAGATAGTATATAATAGAAAACAAAAAAGAATAAATGATAGGTTTACAATTTGAAATCTATAATAAAGGGAAGAAAAGGAAAAAAACATGGAAAAGGAGGGAGAAAACAAGGAAAGGAGAAGACAAGGAAAGGAAAAGACAAGGAAAGGAAAAGACAAGGAAAGGAAAAGACAAGGAAAGGAAAAGACAAGGAAAGGAAAAGACAAGGAAAGGAGAAGACAAGGAAAGAGAAAACCAGGAAAGGAGAAGACAAGGAAAGGAGAAGACAAGGAAAGAAAAAACCAGGAAAGGAGAAGACAAGGAAAGGAGAAGATAAGGAAAGGAGAAAACAAGGAAAGAAGAAGACAAGGAAAGAAGAAGACAAGGAAAGAAGAAGACAAGGAAAGAAGAAGACAAGGAAAGGAGAAAACTAGGAAAGGAGAACACCGGGAAAGTAGAAGACATGGAAAGGGAGCTTATATCCAGTCAGTCAACGATACTTATTTTTTAAATAAAATTTATTTTTGAATAATTCCATTCATATATTACCTATCGATCTTTATTTAGTAATAGTAGGTATAGGATAATTCAATATATCCGGTAATTGATGCTTTACCTAAGGTATGCATTTCATCAAGGCATCCATTAGGTACCTACCCATCAATTAGTCTATTCTAATGGTTTAGGTACAGAGACGCTCACATACACCTGTGGTCAGGCTGTAGCATATTCGTGACTTATGGTAACATATACCATTGACTGTCCTGGTCTCATCCACATGGTGTCCTATTTCTAACAGGATCTCTGTACCTATCCATTCGAAGAACTCATTTCTAGGTACCTATCTAGCAACTCATCTTGAAATATTTATTTTTAAAGCTTTAGGCCTACGACTTAATAAAGTAATTAAGTTAATAATAATTAAAATAAAATGGTTAGTAAGAAAATTAAGGTTAAGACTCAATTTCAGTAGTTAACTTTGCAAATTGCAGAAAGTTATTTTACATGTAGTGTAAATGATTATTTTGAGAGGTAAATTAATTAAAATATCTGTAAAAATAAGAAACAAAATAATAAAAGAAACAATTTGTGGGCCACTAATCGAAAATTTATGTACCTTTTCCAAAAAATTATAGGATACTAAATGTTAATAATTTTATTTGGAAATATACGTACCCATCAATAATGAGAAAATTGATAGAATGTACTAGTTAAATCACCAGTAATTGAGTACTTACCGTAAAAGATTCTCTGTTATAGGTAGCTAAAGAACACCTTCCTCAAGATTCACGATGTCCTAACTAAAATCAAAGCTAAAACATCTAGTTTTAAAATAAATCACTTTAAATATAAAACACTAATTATTATTTTCACTGGAGCATCGCCATCACACTGTCAATTTCCAATATAATTTTTTAATACAGTTTTCAGAGCGTCCCACACCCTCCTGATAGTGAAACAGGAGATAACTGAATTTCGCGGGAAAAAACAGCCTAATTTCAGAAAATTCACTCGGTAGGCCTACTCTAATTTAACACTCAAACACTAGGCAGGCGGGCTAGCCATTCACCAATCAGAGACCGAGTTTGTTTGGTAGACAATGACGTATGTGTGTATCCAGCCAATCACAGGCAGGTTAGTGGTCACCTGACGGTTGCCGGCTTCGAAATGATAAAATATTTTGTTGGCGGTATTGGGCCTATAGGCTTCGAATTCATTGATCATACGGTAAGCTATCGGACAGTTCCACATTTTCAGACGCGTAAAAATATATAATAAATTTACATTAAAATTTATTTTAGTCTATTCTATAATTTTTTTTAGGAAACCCATTAAAATAATAATTTAATAATAATAATGATAATTTTTTTTAACAGGTCCGAAAATGTGAAACCGTACGATAAATGGAAACTTACCCTAGGTAGACGGACACGGTATTTTCTGTGTGGTTGAGTGAGGTAGAAAAAGCATTGTTTGGCTTTAATATATGGGGCCATGTGGTTTATTTTCATGTATCTTTGGTGTTAGGAAACTGTGAACTACAAGTAAATTATACGTTTACAAATTAAAACTGGTTTACTATTTCGGGTATTGATAGCTATTGTTAACTGAAAATTATACATTTTGACTTTGTTTCGAGTGCTATTAATTTTATTTCAGACACTAAATTTGAATATTTTCCTATAATTTAACGTGATTAAATTTGCATATCAAAATATAGTTTAAAATATAATAATATAAATCGTAAGTTCGAATTTTCTACCTACATTGTTTTCAATATTCAAAGACCTCATTTACATACGAAAAGAAACGGTCGAATTATGGGATTTACGAACAGGTGAAAACACAATACGAACAATAGCAGATTTACCTGTACAAACAGTCATTTCTACTACCTGCAGAATGAATGTACAGTATACCTGTACAGGTATACTGTACCTGTAATCAACATGACTGTATATTTCTACACATTTGATGATTTGGACATTTGTATATGCATACATACATGTCGGTATGTTTCAACATATACAGGTGATCGAAGCTCGTACAACGACAGAATATGTATCTTAAAAAGAGGTCGCTATACAGATCTAGTGGTCGCTGTATGGTCATAGAATATAGTTCAGTTGGGGATTTAAACTTTGAAAGTTTTCTTTGACAGCATTTCAAAGAAACGCTAGAGAAGGTAAACAATCTTCGATTATTATTAAATCAATATTATAATGATAATATTATAATAATTATATAACTTACTCATATAAATTTACGAAATAATAAGGTAGGTAAAATAAAACAATGATATTAGCAAGTAAATGGATATGAAAAATAAAAGATTTAGTATAGAATAGTTACACCTCTTTTTAATTTCTATAGAACTTTTCTAATCAAAGAAAATGAATAGAAAAGGGTAACAAAATCAAATACTGAAAATCTAAAAAAACAATACATTAAGTGTTGATTGTAAATTGTAATACCTCTGAATATAATTAATGTTAGTCTAGATACTTGGTAGACGAATAAAATATTTTTTAAATCTATTTAATTTAAAGGGGTCGTTGTAGGAGCTGCATTACCATTATAACGGATGCTTTTTTTCCTTTGCATGCAGTGGATGTCTAGTTAGTGTCAATTTAATCCGCTGTATGAGCTTTACCTGTATGTTCAATAGAAGTTATTTAAAAAGCATATATTTTAAATATTCAAAGTATTCTTCAAGATTGCTCAGATCTTAAGCTTATTTGTAAATTCAAAGTTTCATTACAATATTTAAACATTTTCAATTCATCATTTTATATATTTCATTAATTTCATTAACGGCATATCACAAAAAAAATCACTTTACTGATTTCTATTTTTAACATTTTTAATTGATAATAACTTCATTCTTTGAGTTCAAATGAACTTCACCTAGGATAGAAAATAAGCAAGCAATTACATATTGGTATATATACAAAATTTATGATCATGATATTATACGTAATACAACATTTATTCAAGTTATTGGATTTAATGAAAACTTATCAACGACACTAATTTGAAACAGGTGTAAAAATATAGAAAATTGTACTTAATTTAAAGGTATGAATAGAAGATAGAAAAGAGTATCACAAGCAAGATAATGATTGGCAAAGTGAGACAACTAAACTTTTTTTTATGTCAGGCAATTCATAATAGATCATTATATTGAAGAACAGCTCAGAAATGATGTTTTGCTGTGAAATTATCATATGCATCATATTTTTCATAACAGGCATCCCCCGCTTTAGTTACCAAATCATGACTCAGTTTAGTTACCAAACGGTAACTAAAGTGAATAAAAGTAACAAAAATTTATAATTGTCACTCCTCGAATATCTATGACTCATTTTCTATGAGTTATAGAAAGAAATTTTGTTTTAGGGTTATTAACTTATTAGAGTAATACGCATATAAGCATATTAATAATAATATACAGTCTTTCATTGTTTGGGACTGTGATGAAAAAGTTTAAAGTCGTGCATTTATTAAATGTTTTAAAATCCATCCATAACTTAACTCTCACTCAGTATAGGTGAGTAATTAATAGATACTTAGATTTCTATAATTATTGTGCTACATTTAACAAATCGCACTTTTATGCTCTATGAAATATTTTTTGTAGTCTAGGGTAATAAGTTCAAAGTTATTGATTGGTTCTACAATTTCGGACACGTCTTAATTGAAAATATTATAATTATTATTCAACTTTCTGAACCAATTGCTTCTAATAACCTCATCTGGATTATAATTTATATGTTTTTAGTTACCGTGAAATAATCACAGAAAATTGTCTCCGTTTTCTATGTCTAAGAACGATTCTTATTTCGAATCAGGACTCGAAATAAGAACTACTTTTACTAAAGTGAGTTGTATTTAAAGCGAGGCCTGCCTGTATACAAATATTAAATTTATGTATGTATATTAGTTATGATTATATGATTTTTTGGTTATCATTTTAATCATTCCATTAAAATCAAATTTTGTTGTGTTATTATTAAACACTTTAACTAAAATTAAATGTTTCCATTGGTTATCATTTTTACACCTTAACTAAAATCAAATTGTGTTCAATTGGTTATCATTTTTACACTTTAACTAAAATCAAATTTTGTTCCATTGTGGTTATCATTTTTATTTTTTAATAAAATCAAAATTTGTTTCATTGGTTATCATTTTTACACTTTAACTAAAATCAAATTTTGTTCCATTGGTTATCATTTTTACACTTTAACTAAAATCAAATTTTGTTCCATTGTGGTTATCATTTTTATTTTTTAATAAAATCAAAATTTGTTCCATTGGTTATCATTTTTGAACTTTAACTAAAATCAAATTTTGTTCCAGTGGTTATCATTTTCACACTTTAACTAAAATCAAAATTTGTTCCATTGGTTATCATTTTTACACTTTAACTAAAATCAAAATTTGTTCCATTGGTTATCATTTTTACACTTTAACTAAAATCAAATTTTGTTCCAGTGGTTATCATTTTTACACTTTAAAATACAGATGAGTGCAACCACATATAGGATTAACGTTTTTGTTCAAGTTATGCGTTAAATAATTCAAGAACGTGCATGTTTCGGTGCCGTGCTCTTATATATGGATTATATGCGTGACCCGGACCATCACTAGCCATGGCTACGGCACTGCTATAACAGCTTAGTCCGTTAGTTACATGTCGTTAGGCTGGTTGGTTGGACGTGTGTTAAGTTTGAAGCATATGGGTCAGTTCCCGGTATACCTGGATTGGTAATCGATGTCCATGTTGTATTCATGATTGGGATACCTAACCAAGGATCAAATACTAGAATAAGCTACAAAAATACTCCATTTAATTGATCATTCAATGAATTTTTTGTGTTTGTTGTAGTGTGAACTGCGTAATTTTAATTCATATCTAAAGTGAATCTGATTGTGTTATTTTTTGATTTAATGAATCATGACGAAAAAGAACAATAGCAGTTTTTTGCTATGTACTTGGGGTTAACTTTCACATTAATATGAGGTAAGTTGTATTGTTTTTACATTATATCTTTTGTGATGTCAAAAATATACGGATTTTCCTCTAAGCATTTCATTAACTGATTAAATTAATTAATAAATATCTTTGCTTCTGAATCGAAATCAAAAGTTCAATTATCCATATAAGGACGTCATAATTTTCCATAATTCCATTTCCGCTATTTATCTTAAATTATTATACAATCGTTGTTTATCTTACACTGTTACATTATAGTCGTAAAAAAATTAATTATATTAAGTGCTTTCTTACAATTCGGTTATGGAATCATCGTAGTTTTATTAGGTTTAAACTGGAATATACTAATTATACTATCAAAAAATATATTTCACGTTATTTTGTATTGCATATGAAAAATGATATCAATATAATTATGTAACGTAATTATTGTTTCCTTTTTCCTTATTGATGTGTATTATCATATGAAATATATAACTAGTATTCATGCAATTCTCTTGGAATATTTTAAATTGAATAAAATATTAAAATTAAGTAAAATATTAAAATTATGAAATTAAGTAAAATATTAAAATTAGATAAAATAAATTACAAATTTATAACAAATAAGAAAAAAGATTGCAAAGAACATAGGAAAAATAACAAATCAGTGGAGCAATAATTACTGTAATAATGCAGTCGCTTAATAAATACAAAGTAAAGTCAATTAGCGATATTAATAAATTAAGCTTTGATATTTAATGAGATTATATATACAACATATATGAGTAGAAGATTTTATTTGTTATTATTGATGTAATTTTGTTTACTATTACTTAGTATTTAACGATTATTATATCAATTATTTAATATATCTAGCATATATTATATCATATATTTAAATTGAATGTTTATTATGCTGAACGTTTATTATATTGAACGTTTATTATATTGAACGTTTATTATATTGAATGTTTATTATATTGAACGTTTATTATATTGAACGTTTATTACATTGAATGTTTATTGTATTTACCATAGCATATACTATCGAACGTTTATTATACCGAACGTTTTTAATGCCTCACATATATTATCGAACATTTACAATACCTAACTTATATTATATTGAACGTTTATTATACCAAACGTTTATTATATACACTATAGCATATATTATCGAATGTATATTTACGTTTTTTATACCTAACATATATTATCGAACGTTTATTATATCGAACATATATGTTAATATAGGTTAAACAATATTACAGGTTGATTAATTTTATTATTTTATATCAAATATGTCAAATAATTAAAACATGCTCTTGCTGGATAAATGGTAGGTATATATTGATTAATATTCGAAAATGTTTCTTCATTATTCTAAATTATTTTTCAATAAAAACTATTCACAGTTTTTATTTTGAACCAAAAAAATCACCTATCTACTCAATAATTGTTATGTTTGAGTTTAAAAGTATTTTGTTTAATAGTTATTCATTGAGTTACGTCCCTAGTATAGTATTCATTATGTACTCCTTTTTGTGTCACACTGGATAGTTAGCTCTGTAATGAGATCTGTACTGTATAACACGTGTTGATGCCTGATGTTCAGTCTACCTAACATCTGTTTTCCACATCCAATTTATCGTTGACGTAAGATGTACGTTGACGAGTAGAACTTCTCTGTCTAATTTTGTGGCAAAACCGGCATTTCAGAGTGTCTACCTTTCGCATTGCAAGCAACAGACATAACCAGTTTGTAGTTAGTATGACTGAATTCTGTGAGCCGAATCAATGTCTGACTCGTGAGTCGTAGGTAGTATGTACTTGAGCGTATTGCGGTTGATGTATAGGTCTCAGTATCATCTCTCACTTGTTGAATTATTCTTGTTTTCTCCACCGCTTCCGAAAAAGTCACAATATCTGCTGACTAGAGTACTGCAGACAATACGTGTGATGGTGATGATGAAAACGGGCAGAGGAGCCTATCCACTGTAAGATTTTACTCAACTATTTTTCGGCAAAAGGACCGGTCACCGCAACAAAATAAAAATGTTCCCTGGTCCCCTGCTCAGTTCGCTTCACTCAATTTTGCTGAGATGTCTTACAGTCAGATTGAAAGGGAAGGCCTTAGCATTATATTGGCTGTATTTGATTTTAGGTTATTTCTATAAGGATCCCATTTCACCATATTTAATGATCACAAGCCGGTTCTAGGTCTTTTCTCTGAATGATTATTTCGCCGAAAACATGACAACTATGTATTTACCTAAATAAGGTATACTTATCTTACAGTAAAAACAATATAGTATACATTTTGTATACTTTACTTTATATTTATAACGTATGGTGTTTTTTTCGGCGAAAGTGTTGTGCGGCGAATGTGTTTTCGACGAAAGGACCGGTCACCCACAAGCCGCTGTTTACATTGTTTGCTGAAGATAAGTTTCATGTTCATCACGTATTCAAAGACAGTGTCTGAAGCTATCGCAATTAAATTATAGTTTTGTGTATTCTGAGATTTTCTGAGTAAACTTCCTCTACCAGAAATTATAAGTGTAGTTGAAACCTACGAACTGATATTTGCTCTTTATTTGCAATCTTTCTCATTGAATAATTTTTAAAATCATTTGTACTATACAAATGTACTGTTCTCTGATTTACACTCTGTGAGAACAACACACTGCATACAGTACGTACCTTAGTACAGAACTAACTTTCTCTTTCGTGTACCACTAATAGTATGTCACTGAACCAGTATGACACTGAACCAGTATGGCACTGTACCAATATGACACTGTACCAGTATGACACTGTACTAGTATGACACTGTACCAGTATGACACTGAACCAGTATGGCACTGTACCAGTATGACACTGAACCAGTATGGCACTGTACCAGTATGAAACTGTACCAGTATGACACTGTACACAGAGAAAAAAGTTCACTCATATTTAATGGGTCAACAATTTATGCTTTGAATCAATTTATTACGTGAGTTGGTTTGACTATATTCATGTTTTCATGTGTGTCAAAACAACTATGACGTGTGTGTCACCAAACATAGTTAATTCAAATCATTTTATGGATTGAATCAACTTACTATGAGAGTTGGAGTTACATATTGGGAGTTTGAACATATGTTAAAACAACTAGGACATAGTGTATTGAAGTAACTCACAAAGATTGTCAATTCAATGTATCTGGTGTATGAATTAACTTACTATGAGAGTTGACGCTACTTTTTTGAAGTTAAGGTGCGAGTTAAATCAACTATGACATAGTGTGTTATAGTAACCCACAAAGACTGTTAATCCAATGTATTCTGCAGTGTATGAATTAACTTACTATGAGAGTTGGCGCTACTTTTTTGTAAGTTTAGGTGTGAGTTAAAACAACTATGACATAGTGTGATAATGTAACCCACAAAGACTGTTAATCTTATTTATCTGGTGTATAAATTAACTTACTATGAGAGTTAGTGCTACTCTTTTTTTTAAGTTTATGTGTGAGTTCAATCAAATGAGTAAGTGGCAACTTATGCTTTCCTCAAAGCTAATTTATTCGCATAACACTTTTCAGTTCAAATCTTGTTTCAAGTGTGTTACGTGTTGAATGTGAACGCTCCTCAATACCATTTTAGTTTAAGTGCAAACAATAGCGTTATATGCCTTTAATATTATCATCGCTGCCGATCGATTATTAATTATTTCCATTAATAAATTGATAAATGTCTGCCTAAATATTCTAAAATATTCGTGATTGATAGTTTGGTGGCTTTATATAGGTAGTTATTTGAAGAGCTGATTATAAGTATATAACTTTTATAATAATAAATTTTGATTACTGCCTTCCAGTTTGTAAACTGATATCCAAACTAATTTTCCTAAATTATTATATGTTAACTTATTTAAGCATCATACCTACCTAGCTGTTTTTATTTTTTCAGTGTCAATACCTTCTACATGGGGTACGGTCAAGAGCCCCCCCGGTCAAGAGCCCTCCCGGTCATGAGCCCCCCGGTCACGAGCCTCCCCCCGGTCATGAGCCCCCCTAGGTCATGAGCCCCCCCGGTTACGAGCCCCCCCCTCCCTGTTTTTTCCACCCTTATTTACCTAGTTAAACAAATGAAGAATTACTTAGATAGAAATAACTGAGAGTTACTAATGTAGTTTGTTGTATCCGCTAGTTTGTTGTACTGCATACTTCATGATTGTTTAATGATCTGGCAGGGGGGTTCGGGGGCGGCACGCCCCCCGATATACATAAATTTTATGTCTATTCAGTAATGAACTACTAAAGTGTCAATAAGGATTAAATAGTATAGGTAAATAAGGATTTAAAAACAGGGGGGCTCATGACCGGGAGGGCTCATGACCGGGGGGGCTCTTGACCGGGGGGGGCTTATGACTTAGGGGGGCTCATGACCGGGGGGCTTATGACCTACACCCCTGCTACATAGGCTAGGCAGTTACTGCGCTGTCCTCAGAATAGGGTAAGTTCCAAATTATCAGGCGATTTCAAATTTTCGGTCACGTATGAAATATAGTATATAGCTACCTAATAGCTAATTAAAATAAAAGTTAATTTAATATAGTTTTTCTTACGCGACCGAAAATGTGGAGCTGTCCGATATTTCGGAACTTATCCTAGTATCTTAAGTAAAGTGGTCTGATAATCTATATATTTTAAAACTAGTTGGTGTACCTATAGGTAGGGTTGCACAGCCAAATTCGGTTCTTTAATTTCTAATTGTGACCCTATTAAGAGAGTCTCAAAATCATTCTGAAATTAGTTTAGCTATATACTGAATTGTTGAACATCATAATTTAAGCTCAATTTATGATAGGTTCTATTCATTTCACGAGTGCCTTGAAGTCATGATGGTTATTAATGTTTCTGAGATAAGAGACCGCAGTTAGTTAAAGTGCCGCAATTTACCTACTTGACCCTAGTTTTCTATGACTGGGAGAACTCCATCCAGGGATTTAGCAGGGAGAACTCCAACCAGAGGTGAGCCTTTTGATATATTATACTTTCTTGGTATTTAATTAAAGTCTACATTATGAGTTTACAATGAACAAAATTAGCTAGAAAAATCCATTGCATTTATTAGAGCTAAATTTATACTGCATCTGAAGATTTATAATTAGTTTAACATTTTATATAAATAATTTAATTACCTATATGAAAGAATTCTCAGTTAATAATTCTTTTCGTTTCTTTATTAATATATGGTTTTCTATATTTTCTGAATCTACTTTCAGATCTTCATGAAGAATTGATGAAGTAGATCAACGTCATTAACTATCGGAGCCCTCTTCAATTCCTTTGAATGGTTCAGGAACAATTATGCTAGGTCAAAGTAAGTATTTGAAAATATTAGATGATTTCTAAATATGTATTTGCAATATGATTAGCTCTTACTTTTTCATATGCTTTTAGGGATTCCAGACATGAAAAGAATATCGAAGCTGTCGCTATCTCATCACAAAAGGAAAAAGAGTAGGTGATGTTATTGATAATGTATATGAACGATACTGTGAATTTCTATTCAATATATATTAATATACGAATCTCTTATTTCAGGAATTGGCAACCTACAGTCGTGAAAGAAAGTGACGAGAATTCAAATTAAACTTCTAAATAATAAATCTAAAACTTAAATGTTTATATTTCGTTTTCAATTTGACCTTGGTAATGCTATTAGCATATTTCAATATCAGTGCCTATGAGTAAGATGAATTGCACTAAAATATTGTTTAGAAGATAAAGGCTTTATCATTAATTTATTATTCATTAAGTTATATGTATAGTGACTGAAAAAGTCTTGTAAAAAGTCTGGCTACTGCTAACCAGACCGATATTTCAACCTACACTATAATAATTGATATACATTCACTTAGTTTACAAGTAGTTGATATAACCAACACGAGAAGATGATATAACCTACACGAGTAGTTGGTATAACCTACACGAGTAGTTGGTATAACCTACACGAGTAGTTAGTATAACCTACACGAGTAGTTGGTATAACCTACACAAGCAGTGGGTATAACCTACATGAGTAGTTGATATAACCAACACGAGTAGTTGATATAACCTAACCGAGTAGTTGATATAACCTACATGAGTAGTTGATATCACCTATACGAGTAGTTAATGTAACCTACACGAGTAGTTGGTATAACCTACACGAGTAGTTGGTATAACTTACACGAGTAGTTGGTATAACCTACACAAGCAGTTGGTATAACCTACACGAGTAGTTGGTATAACACATAGGAGTGATTGGAGAAACATACACAAGAAGTTGATGTAACCTTGTTCTGTAGTTGTTTTAACCATTACATATTATTGGTTCAACCATCACGAGCAGTTTTGACTATCACAGGCAGTTGTTGTGACCATCGGGAATTAAAAATAATCAACTCACATATGTGTTGTTTTAACCAATGTCAATTTAACTCATATTAAATAGTACCTGCAACTCACCACGTAGGTAGGCGCACAGATAAACCATAAAATTTAGTCAAAACAAATCAAATATGATTTGATTCAACTAATCCTTTCTCTGTGTGTACTAGTATGACACTGTACCAGTATGACACTGAACCAGTATGGCACTGTACCAGTATGACACTGAACCAGTATGGCACTGTACCAGTATGAAACTGTACCAGTGTGACACTGAACCAGTATGACACTGTACCAGTATGACACTGAACCAGTATGGCACTGTACCAGTATGACACCGAACCAGTATGGCACTGTACCAGTATGAACTGTACCAGTATGACACTGAACCAGTATGACACTGTACCAGTATGACACTGTACCAGTATGACACTGTACCAGTATGACACTGTACCAGTATGACACTGTACCAGTATGACACTGTACCAGTATGACACTGTACCAGTATGACACTGTACCAGTATGACACTGTACCAGTATGACACTGTACCAGTATGACACTGTACCAGTATGACACTGTACCAGTATGACACTGTACCAGTATGACACTGTACCAGTATGGCACTGTACCAGTATGACACTGTACCAGTATGACACTGTACCAGTATGACACTGTACCAGTATGGCACTGTACCAGTATGACACTGTACCAGTATGACACTGTATCAGTGTGACACTCTACCAGTATGACACTGTACCAGTATGGCACTGTAACAGTATGACACTGTACCAGTATGACACTGTACCAGTATGACACTGTATCAGTGTGACACTGTACCAGTATGACACTGTAGAAGTACATATATAATCAAAATATTCATACGGACTCATCACAATGACTTTCTACTAAACAAACTACATTGAAACTTGTACATAACTGTTTTAATTTAAAAGTGGTCGCACTAAACGATAAAACTACTCAACATTCCGTTTCTTGCCCGTATACCATCCCTATAAGGCTTCAATTGACCTTGGCATAGCACCGTCTGTTTCGTATACCATATGCATGTTCGAAGGTCAGGTCCAGACTCTCTAATCAGCTACTGAAATTCCGATTACCGTAATTAAACTGAGCCTTATGACGACTATGAATAAGGGTCAATATCCAATATGATAATGAAACAAATACTTATATTGTGACTTGTGACAGTTTTACAGTTATGCGCTTGTGAAATAATTCACACGAATGTACACAAATTGTTTTTATTTACATACAGAGCGATTTCGTTCTCCATCTTTTATAGTTTTGTATGTATACATATTTACTGAAATTATGCGTGTGCCATTTATCGTTATATTCTGATCACATTAGTGCCATATACCGCTATATCTACATAGCCTCTGTGTTTAACAAATGAATTTATGTCTACTGCATGTATATGCTTCTAGCAAATAGATATCGGATTTGATTGTGCTGAATACACTAGCCTACAATATCTATTCTAGACTGATGGTACAGGAACATATGTTCCACGCAATTTCCCGAATTGCGCAATCTGAAGAGTGTGCAGCGCGTGTACAACCCTGGAACGCTTAGAGGTCCTGTATGAAATATTGGTGCATAATTTTAAAAAACTAATTAACTTGAATTGATGAAACTTCCTGACTTTCTTGTCTATGACATACATATTAATGAAAATAATGCATGATGTTTTGTTCTATTTAGTTTTAGATCATTTTTGATAAAGTGGAACTCTAGAACCCGGATGAAGTACAACCGCTCCTGTGTCACATTTTGCGTCACACTAGGAACATCACTTAAATGAATAGCTATTTTTTACTGTATACAGTATATAGTCGGTACAGGTATACTGTATACAGTATATAGTCGGTACAGGTATACTGTATACAGTATCTAGTCGGTAGAGGTATACTGTATACAGTATCTAGTCGGTAGAGGTATACTGTATACAGTATCTAGTCGGTAGAGGTATACTGTATACAGTATCTAGTCGGTAGAGGTATACTGTATACAGTATCTAGTCGGTAGAGGTATACTGTATACAGTATCTAGTCTGTACAGGTATACTGTATACAGTATCTAGTCGGTAGAGGTATACTGTATACAGTATCTAGTCGGTAGAGGTATACTGTATACAGTATCTAGTCGGTAGAGGTATAGTGTATACAGTATCTAGTCGGTAGAGGTATACTGTATACAGTATCTAGTCGGTACAGGTATACTGTATACAGTATCTAGTCGGTAGAGGTATACTGTATACAGTATCTAGTCGGTAGAGCTATACTGTATACAGTATCTAGTCGGTAGAGGTATACTGTATACAGTATCTAGTCGGTACAGGTATACTGTATACAGTATCTAGTCGGTACAGGTATACTGTATACAGTATCTAGTCGTTGAAAGTATACAGTATCTACTCGGTAGAGGTATACTGTATACAGTATCTAGTCGGTACAGGTATACTGTATACAGTATCTAGTCGTTGAAAGTATACAGTATCTAGTCGGTAGAGGTATACTGTATGAAATATGGAACGAGATATAGAAGAAAACGAGATTTTAGGGGATAGTGCAGGAAATGTATCTAACCCTTCAATTTTTGATGTACAGTGATGATATGGGTATACATACCATTGTATGCGCTACGACTTGGGCAACAGAGTGGATTCTACTTTTTTAAATTCCAGCTCTGAAATTAAAATATTTTTTTATAATATTTCCTACTTGTATTCACGATGTCTCGTCTCTACGTATCCAACTATAACCAACCACTCAATCAATTTACGTCAAAAATGACTAATTTGTACTTTTCAGAAAAGCGAAAGTATTTATTTTTTATTTTTTCCCCTTTCTCAATTCCAAAAGAGGAATTTTGAATAGAAATGTACCCCATTTTGAATTTTTACCATGAACAAAAAATATTCTTCATTCAATGTTTAATATGCGTATCAAATTTAAAAAATGACGATGCATAATAAAATTAAAGTTTATAAATGTGGACGATCCTCTAAAGTTCTGAACTTGTATCACTGTTGGTGTTTATTTTCCATGAAAGGTATTTATATTTATTTATCACCGTTGAAACCTATTTTCCTACCATATATTTATCCCTTCTAGAGACCCTGATTTGAGAAAAATATATTCCAGGGAACCGCCATGTAAAATATTTTGAAAAGTTTGGGAACCACTGGTGTATACAGTATATAGTGCAGTATACCAGTACAGGTATACTGTATATGGTCAGTACAGGTATACAGTATATAGTCGGTACAGGTATACTGGGCCATGATATATACGTACAATATACATTATAGCACGCAAGTCTATAGTCTCATCATAAATAATGACAGTTGTGTCCCAATATAAAACGCTATATATTATTTATGGAATGTCCTCTATTTTTCTTATTTAGAAACATACCCGCTGTGCATTGAGAAAATTGCTGCTATGTTCAGGGAACATAGCTGTGATGTATAGGGAACATAGCTGTGATGTATAGGGAACATAGCTGTGATGTTCAGGGAACATAGCTGTGATGTATAGGGAACATAGCTGTGATGTATAGGGAACATAGCTGTGATGTATAGGGAACATAGCTGTGATGTATAGGGAACATAGCTGTGATGTATAGGGAACATAGCTGTGATGTATAGGGAACATAGCTGTGATGTATAGGGAACATAGCTGTGATGTATAGGGAACATAGCTGTGATGTATAGGGAACATAGCTGTGATGTATAGGGAACATAGCTGTGATGTCACTGAAATCCGTTAACATGTTTTCATAGTTTAATTCGCCTTTTATAATAGGTAGCAATTACTTGGCTTGTTATGTTTATACACACAAGATATTAGAGCCATTTTACCTCCTGTAATTATGGTAACAATTTACTTTGTTAACCTGCTAAAACAAGGTATTTTTCTTTAGATTAAAATTACTTATATTTTAAAAAAATAGATTATGTGAATATGTCATAGAGTCATTATTATTATTTTTTTAATACCAAAAACTCGTTCATAATGGTTCTTTTTTTGTCATTTTTACTTTTTTCTTAATTTATTAGGTATTCTTTTAATACAAACGAACAGATTAGAATTGGAATGTTTCAGATATCTTTGATTCGCAGAAATAAAAAATTGTCGTTACCCAAAATTTGGTCCATTGAATTTGGGGCTAATTGTTGATCTAAGAATCTATATACTTTTTCAAATATTGATTTGTAGCCTAACCGTATTTTTAACCTTTTATCCTTTTAAAGATTATATTTTGTCTTAAGCTCTTTTACATTTGTAAAGTTTGTAGACAATAATCTTCCATCGAAAAAAAAAAAAAAAAAATTGAACCTAATTTTGGAAACGGGTTTTTCAGAACGAGAAATGCTAAAATCTAAATATACTTCCCCAGATAGATAGATGTTATAAAATATATTAAATAAAGTTATAATTTCAAAAATTACATTTAGAAAGAGTATTTAGGAAAGATTATAATATATTAATGATTATATTTAGTCACTTAATCCTTTTTCATTTAAAAAGACAACTTTCCTCCATCAGAATAATACTGAACATTATTATGAAAATCTGTTTTTCAGAACGAAAAATGCTAAACTTTAAAACTTATTCTCCTCCCCCAGATAGTTAAATGAACACCCCAAAGGATGATATCACCCACAGCCATCACTGAACTGCAAAGGGGCCCTGGCGGAGTGCTGAAGAAGGACTCCAGTTCCTCCATGCGCAGTTACGACGCTAGTGGCAGACTCAGTCACAGGAGCGTAGTGTCTGGCCAGAGCAAAATGAAGAGGATGAAGAGGCCAATGTCTGAAATAAAATTAGAACGACCTAACACGGTGAGATTGAAAGGAGTTATTGAGTTTTTAAAGTGAGTTTCAGATGAGTTTGTGAGTCGATAAACGCTTAGTTTGATGAGTTTTTGAGTTTTTAAATGTGAGTTTGAAATGAGTTTATAAGTTTTAAACTGTTAATTTTTTATCTGTGAGGTTTTGATGAGTTTTTGAGTGTTGAATATTAATGTTTTTTTTTTTAAATGTGTTTTTAATGCGTTTATGAGTTTTTAAATGGTGAGTTTTTAATTGCTTATTTGACTGGCCTTAGCTTTTTTACTCGGTTTATATGAACAAAATTACAACAACCATTTAATTATCAGACACTCACAGTACTCGGACAATGATTGTTAGCATATAGGTCATGAACCTATCTGACCATTTAGAAATAGCTGGTTGACCTAACATGACCTATGTTAAGACGACCAACTTTCCGAGTACTGTGAGCCTAATTGATTTACTGCGATGTTTAGTAGTACTTACTTCAGTTTAATCTTGAATAATTTTGAATGAAATTATAGATAAATGGTTTGCATTTACGGTGAGGCAATTCATATGTGAATAATAACCAATTACTTTTCCACTAAGTCGTTTTTAATTTTTTTCAATGGTTTAACCTTACTTTTTTACTCCGGTATTGTTATTTGGAGGGTTGTGACAATATGCTTTTAAAATCATAGATCTTAAGAATATCATAGACAAAACAAAATGGTATCGAGTACTACATACCGCTGATGTAGAACCATTAAATAGTCTTTAATTCATTCCGTCTATAATATTTCCAGGATCTATGATTTTAAACGTATAATGTCACAACCCTAGTTATTTGTTATATTGTTATTTTTGTTATTTGTTATGTTGTTACATTGGTTACCTGTCTTGTTCTAGCGGGAGGACGTTCGAGAACGCAGAAAAAGATGTATAGACCTCACGGCTGCATTACTGTCTACTACATCATCTCAGATAAACTCTGAAGAATCAACACCTAATATCTATAATAAAGGTGGGGAAAACGAGTACAAATACTTCCTAAATGTGATTACTTGATTACTGTAATTACTTGGTAAATATAATTAATTACTTGCTAAATATTATTACTTATAAATATATATTTGAAATTACTTTATTGAATATTTCTATATATTAGAAAAAATTATCTAAAAAAACATCTGCTATTGAAAGAATTAAAGAATCTGGATAAAAGAATAAAATTAATATGTATATATGACGAGATTGAAACAAGAAATTAAAATTATGTATTTGTTGCTAACAAGAGTAATGTTAAATAATATTGTAGTATAATTAATATCTTTAGTGTATCTTATTGTAGTACAATATATTTGTTTTTATATAACATAAAGTTATTTAATTTAACCAGTACATATATTTTTCATGCTACACAAATCCAATTAATATCCGAACAATCAATATCCACAAGCATTAGTTGAACAAATAATAATTAATGCATTGAAAAAGCACATAAACAATAATAAAGAAGATTTAATATAGCTATATATGTCAAACTAACCTCCATTAAATAAAGTAATTAGGATTCCCTCTTAATTTCCCTATTCCAAATTTTCTCAGGTTTTCTTCCGTCTTTACCGACCTCCACGCCATCTGCCGGCAGCAAAACAAGTCAAAGGGACTCACCTTCCTCCACTAAATCCAATTCTTCGCTACCTAAAATTAGTCCAGAGTCGAGGTGAGTTAGGGTTTCAAATGTTTTGGAGAGAAGTGTAGGGTAACCTCTCAATTACCGGACATGCACAGTATGCGGAAAGTGGGCGTTAAGATTGGTTGTGAACCTATCTAACCTTTAGAATTGTTTGATAGACATATAGTGACCTAGTTTCCAAGTACTGTGATCCTAATTAAGTGTTCAAGTAATGTGATTTTATCTATCTAGGTTTAGTAATCTAGTAATCTTTGAAAAGGATTATCGGGTGAAATGCTTTATTATTGCTTCTATCCAGTAATATTATACCTTATAATTTTAATTTTTTATCTCTATATTATTTCAAAACGTGATTCAGTATTAATTCATTACAAAAATAATGATGGTTTAGTTGTAATAAAAATGGTCGACGAGTTTTTAAACTTATCTTCAGAATTTAGCTGTTGTTTTTGATCTAAATAGGCTTCTAGGATAAGAAGTTAAGTAAAACTCCTGAGTTATGAAGTATTTTCTATGTTTAAATTATAGAAAATGATATACGTCAGGAATTTCGTAATAGTTATCCCTCAATGACCTTAGTTTTCTATGATTTCAATCATAGAAAACTATCTAATGCAACCGAGATATGAAGTGGGTTGGAGTTACGAAGGAACTAATATTCCATAACTCAGGAGTTTCACTGTATCTGGAAAAATTCAGCGAATAAAAACTGTATTTGATTTTAATTTCAGTGCCGTTCCAGCTAAAAAGAAATCTGAAAACAGAAATGTTGTAGATGAAATTAAAAGAAAGCCTCTGTCTGTGGTGAGTATAATAAGTGATAGATCTGAACTTCTTTATCTAGAGTGATATTTAAGAATGATAGTTTTCACTATAGACAAAAAAATATAGACGTGTGTGTGGTGTGTCGCAAAATTGTTAATAGGACTTCTGATTTTTGTTTTCCATTTTTCTTCGGGAATTGTTCATTTCATTATAAAAGTTCCTTACATAATGACATAATGTTTATATGAATAATTTCATAAATATGAAACTGAAAGTCATTAATGCTAAATGATACACATATAAGGTTGTGAAATGTTAGCTACCGTATCTTCTATAATAATAATTAAGTATATATATATTGTAATTTACAAAACTCTTCAGTTCTACTCTGTATAACCGAAATGACGAAGTTTTGAAAATCGTTTTCAGAACAGGTCGAATGGCCATATCTCAAATGGTAATCATGTTGCATTACATCCACATGATGGAACTAGACAATTTAACGTTATTGCATTTAAAAATCACAATGATTTAATTTTAAGACGTCCTAAAACTCCAATGCCCGTAGAATCTAGTTCAAAAAACGTTAGACTAGAGAAGATTAAATCTCAAGAAAGTTTACGGCAACCAAAATCACCAGTTATAGATTTAGGAAAAATTGAAGAAGCTGATGTAGCTAATGATATTGAAATTGAGAATTTGGAAAGTGGTGAAGAGAATGATATTCAATACCAAGATATTCAAGGCAACTTTAATTTAGCTTCCGATTCGTCAGTTGGTAATGGGTTTGAAGAAAATGTGATCGAGACAGCGGATGAAATGCTTGATATTGCTGAGAATGATGATGGTGTTAGTGATGACCAAATTGATGAAAACGGACAAGACAACCAAGTTGAAAATGTCGACAATGAAAATTTTATGGAATCTGACAAAGCTGATGAAGATTCTGAGCATCCTGAGACGGATGCCGACTCAGTTAGAAATAATGACGATTCTGAGATCACAGATGAGCTTAGTAACACTGATGATGGCAATGGGAATGATATTGATGAAAACAATGAAAATATTGATGAAAACAATGAAAACAATCAACATATTGATGAAAGCAATGAAGATATTGATGAAAACAATGAAGATATTGATGAAAACAATCAACATATAGATGAAAGCAATGAAGATATTGATGAAAACAATGAAGATATTGATGAAAACAATCAACATATTGATGAAAGCAGTGAACACATTGATGATAATGAACACATTGATCAAAATGAACATATTGATGATAATGAACTTATTGATGATTCTGTGAGTAAGCACACTGAAAGAGAAAATCAGGATGTTTCAATCGAAAGTGGAGATGAAGGAAACACTGAAAATAAAGAAGTTACAACGAATCATGATAATGATGCTGATAGCAATGGGAATTCGGCTGATGATGAAGATGCTGAAAAAGAAGAAGATCAAACGAGCGAAGAAAATGCTGAAGATGGGGAAAACGTAGAAGTTCCAACGAACAATTATATTGAAAATGATGAAGATGATGAAAACATAGAAGATTCAAGTAACAATGATATAGAAAATGACGAAGTTGATGAAAAAGTAGAAGATTCAACAAATAATGATATTGAAAAAAATGAAGATTTTGAAAACGTAGGAGATCCACCGAACAACAAAAATGAAAATAATGATGAAGATTGTGAAAACGTAGCAGTTATAGCGAACATTGATATTGAAAATGATGAAGATGATGAAAAAGAAGAAGATTCAACAAACAATAATAATGAAAATAATGATGAGGATGGTGAAAACGTAGAAGTTACAGCAAGCGATGATATTGAAGATGCTGATGGAGATACTGAAAAAGTCGATGCTTTAATGAGTAATGATAGCAAAAATGCTGAAGATGCTGCTGAAAACGTGGAAAATCCAACGAGTGATGATATTGAAAATGCTGATGAAATTCCAACGAGCCACGATGTAGAAACAGGTAGTGATAAAGATTCAAGTCCCAATGACGATGTAGATGAAAATTCTGAGGATGAAGAAGTTTCAACAAGTAACGATAATGGAGATAAAGAAGACGGTACAACAGGGATAGTAAATGAGGAAGATGAAACTACCGAAGAGGTGAATAATGAAAATAGTGATAACGGTAATATTGAAGAACGCGAAGATGGAATAAACTCGACAAATATTGAAGATGAGGAAGTTGAAAATACTGAGGATTCGAACAATCCAAGTGAGAACGACGAGAGTGAAATTTCACATCGTAATGATACCGAATTAGTCGCAAACGACGAAACAATGGACGAACATCCAAGTGACGATATAAATGATGCAGAAGAATTTCAAAACATCTCTAATCAGGATGAGGAACAAAACCAAGATTTTGATGAGGAGGATGAGGTAAAGAAATGCGAATAATTAAATGGATTGGTAAATTCGCATCACACGCAAATATTTACTAACTATAGCTTATCACTAATAATCAAACAGCTTTCGTAACAAAAAATGGACACTAGCAAAGTATATATTTTCTTCAATGTTATTCTTGTATTTATTCGAAAAATAGTTGTATGCTTGGATTGGAATCATGATCAGTTACCAAGAAAAAACTAAGTTATAATTTTTTCGTAAAAGAGGACTATTAATTAATATTTCATGAACAATTGATTAATATAGAATTTCATTGGCAGACTATTGCATTTCGAATTAATTGATTTATTATGATACACTTTTTCACAGTTTTTAAAATCTTTTACATAATTATACAGACAATTAGCTTATCAAGTATTATTAGATTTAAACAATTGACTTGTTTAAAAGCAGCTTTAATCGATTAAAAACAGCTTTAATTGATTAAAAACAGCTTCAATTGATTAAAAACAGCTTAGATTATTCAAAAACAGATTTAATTGATTAAAAACAGCTTTAATTGATTAAAAACAGGTTCAATTGAATAAAAACTGATTTAATTGATTAAAAACAGCTTAGATTAATCAAAAACAGCTTTAATCGATTAAAAACAGCATTAATTGATTAAAAACAGCTTTAATGGATTAAAAACAACTTTAATCAATTAAAAACAGCTTTAATTAATTTAAAAATAGCTTTAATTGATTAAAAACAACTTTGATTAATTAAAAACAGCTTAGATTAATCAAAAACAGATTTAATTGATTATAAACAGCTTTAATTGATTAAAAACAGCTTAGATTAATTAAAAACAGATTTAATTGATTAAAAACAGCTTTCATTAATTTTAAACAGCTTTAATCGATTAAAAACAGCTTTATTTAATTAAAAACAGATTTAATTGATTAAAATCAGCTTTAATTAATTAAAAACATCTTTAATTGATTAAAAACAGGTTTAATTGATTAAAAACAGCTTTAATTGATTAAAAACAACTTTAATTGATTAAAAACAGCTTTAATTAATTAAAAACAGGTTTAATTGATTAAAACAGCTTTAATTGATTAAAAACAGCTCTAATTAAAACCCTGCAAATAATATAATAAAAAAGGACATAATAAAACAATATTTTTCTTCTTTTATTTTTGTTCCGTTAAATACACTATTCCCATTACCCATGTTACACTCTATACATATGCCATCTTTAAGATGTATATTGCATGTATTGCTTCATTGTTTACACTAAGCACGCTAGTTATTGTACTGTTGAACTGTTTATTCGAGTATATAGTTATCTAGCTTTGTACAATGGCGTTTTAAAGGTTGTATTCATTTATTGTTCTATGACTATTTTTTTATATGAGTGTCATAGTGTCATTGATTTTTGTGTCATAATTATTATTATCTTTAAATTATTTTATTCCATTAAAACTCTTTAGTTCATTGAAATAAAATACTGTATTATAATAATAATTATTATATGATGATGCAGTCTTTTGTAATTACTGTAATTATATAATTATATAAACGTCTATTATTAATTAGTTTAATTATTATACATGAAATATGATTAATGCAATACATTTTATTAACGCATTAGATAATTTTTGAATTACTCTTTGATTTAATGAAAATATAAAATTATAATTAATTAACTAATTATTGAACTACACTTTGTAAATAATTATACTTTGTTGACGTTAATCATACACTGTCAATATTAATCATACACTGTCAATAATAACCATACACTGTCAATAATAATCATACACTGTCAATAATAATCATACACTGTCAATAATAACCATACACTGTCAATAATAATCATACACTGTCAATAATAATCATACACTGTCAATAATAATCATACACTGTCAATAATAATCATACACTGTCAATAATAACCATACACTGTCAATAATAACCATACACTGTCAATAATAATCATACACTGTCAATAATAATCATTCACTGTCAATAATAATCATACACTGTCAATAATAACCATACACTGTCAATAATAACCATACACTGTCAATAATAATCATACACTGTCAATAATAATCATACATTGTCAATAATAACCATACACTGTCAATAATAATCATACATTGTCAATAATAACCATACACTGTCAATAATAACCATACACTGTCAATAATAACCATACACTGTCAATAATAACCATACATTGTCAATAATAACCATACACTGTCAATAATAATCATACATTGTCAATAATAACCATACACTGTCAATAATAACCATACACTGTCAATAATAACCATACACTGTCAATAATAATCATACATTGTCAATAATAATCATACACTGTCAATAATAACCATACACTGTCAATAATAACCATACACTGTCAATAATAACCATACACTGTCAATAATAATCATACATTGTCAATAATAACCATACACTGTCAATAATAACCATACACTGTCAATAATAACCATACACTGTCAATAATAACCATACATTGTCAATAATAACCATACACTGTCAATAATAATCATACATTGTCAATAATAACCATACACTGTCAATAATAACCATACACTGTCAATAATAACCATACACTGTCAATAATAATCATACATTGTCAATAATAATCATACACTGTCAATAATAACCATACACTGTCAATAATAACCATACACTGTCAATAATAACCATACACTGTCAATAATAACCATACACTGTCAATAATAACCATACACTGTCAATAATAACCATACACTGTCAATAATAACCATACACTGTCAATAATAACCATACACTGTCAATAATAACCATACACTGTCAATAATAACCATACACTGTCAATAATAACCATAAATTCTTCACAATAAAAAGGTAAGACTCCTGTACTTGTGGCATACTAAACTAAATATTATTTAGTTTAGTATGCCACAAATGACTATAAGTTTTCTGTGAATCTCTCTACAGTGAATTAGTTGTATTTCATGAGACAGGAGTTCTACCAGTGCAACTCCTCTATAATGAAGTCATGTGTAGTGAACCATCCTGATTTTTAGAGTTCTGAGAAATGATAAACCCTGTATAATGAATTTATTTCAAAAAGATAGACAATATTTTCTATAGTCTGCCATGAAAAGGCCAGTTTTCTATTCATCTCTTAAATTCTCTCTAGTAGTGTAAACTCTCTATAGTGAACTAGTTGGAGTTCACTATAGAGGAGTTATACTGTACTAGTATCAGTCATATAAATGTTAACGTAATTAGTTTCACTAGTAATATTTACTAGTAATATTTACTAGTAATATTTACTAGTAATATTCACTAGTAATATTCACTATTAATAATCACTAGTAATATTCACTAGTAATATTCACTAGTAATATTCACTAGTAGTATTCACTACCAATATTTACTAGTAATATTCACTAGTAATATTCACTAGTAATATTCACTACCAATATTTACTAGTAATATTCACTACCAATATTTACTAGTAATATTCACTAGTAATATTCACTAGTAGTATTCACTACCAATATTTACTAGTAATATTCACTAGTAATATTCACTAGTAATATTCACTAGCAATATTCACTAGAAATATTCACTAGTAATATTCACTATAGTAATATTCACTAGTAATATTCACTACTAATATTCACTAGTAATATTCACTACTAATATTCACTAGTAATATTCACTAGTAATATTCACTAGTAATATTCACTAGTAATATTCACTATAGTAATATTCACTAGTAATATTCACTACTAATATTCACTAGTAATATTCACTACTAATATTCACTAGTAATATTCACTAGTAATATTCACTAGTAATATTCACTAGTAATATTCACTAGTAATATTCACTAGTAATATTCACTAGTAATATTCACTAGTAATATTCACTAGTAATATTCACTAGTAATATTCACTAGTAATATTCACTACTAATATTCACTAGTAATATTCACTACTAATATTCACTAGTAATATTCACTAGTAATATTCACTACCAATATTCACTAGTAATATTCACTACTAATATTCACTAGTAATATTCACTAGTAATATTCACTAGTAATATTCACTAGTAATATTCACTAGTAATATTCACTAGTAATATTCACTACCAATATTCACTAGTAATATTTACTACCAATATTCACTAGTAATATTCACTAGTAATATTCACTAGTAATATTCACTAGTAATATTCACTAGTAATATTTACTACCAATATTCACTAGTAATATTCACTAGTAATATTCACTAGTAATATTCACTAGTAATATTCACTACTAATATTCACTAGTAATATTCACTACTAATATTCACTAGTAATATTCACTAGTAATATTCACTACCAATATTCACTAGTAATATTTACTACCAATATTCACTAGTAATATTCACTAGTAATATTCACTAGTAATATTCACTAGTAATATTCACTAGTAATATTTACTACCAATATTCACTAGAATATTCACTAGTAATATTCACTAGTATATTCACTAGTAATATTCACTACTAATATTCACTAGTAATATTTACTACCATATTCACTAGTAATATTCACTAGTAATATTCACTAGTAATATTCACTAGTAATATTCACTAGTAATATTCACTAGTAATATTCACTAGTAATCATCTTGTCTCAGAATAATCAAATTATAGCTCAGATGTTGCATCAAATGAGCCAATATAATATTTTTTATGCTCGTTTTAACATAGCTAGTGTTTATATACTGCATTAATTATAGCAACTAATATTAGTGAATATATTAGCCATGTAATTATGTGCTGTCTATGATGTAAATATACTTTAATTACTTTATAAAGTTTCATCCAGAGTAATTAATTAGAAAGATGTATATTATAATATGATAAATTGTATTATGTTATATGTATTAAACTTTAATATATATGCATTTATTATTGTATCTCAGGTTGTTAAAAATATTTTAATTAAAATTTGTGTCGTATAATTTTTATTTCAATTAATATTGAGTCACAGTTTATCGCAGGTTTTTCTTTTTATTATTATTATTACTGCTAAAAAGATCGTCCATTTACGACGATAAATTCATAATTCGACGATAATTTAATTGTAAATTATCGTCTTTCGTCGGTCATTCTCGACAAGAATACACGACGATCGGGTAAGTTACGAATTATCGGTCAGTTTCACATCTTCGGTCATATAAGAAAAAACTGTATAATGTAACTTTTTTATTGGTATCCATGATACTTGCAGGTATCATGTATACCAATTAAAATTTAAAAACTATTATTATACAGTTTATACCTAAGATATGGCACTGACCGATAATTCGTAACTCAGCCCTAATGTTTAAAATTATCACGATAAAATCCATCAATAGTTATCTTTATCGACATAATAGTCGATGTGCCGATTATAATCGGTATCCTTTATTACAGATATTGCTTGTGTATATTAAATCTCATTTCTGTTTGAATTGCTTGCTAGGCAATTAGCTTCACTTCGAATAAAAGCTTTCGAATATATCCCTATTGGAACTCATTCGAATGGTATTATTGGAACAGTCTTTGATAGCAATTGGTATGCCTTGATTAGATCTGCTCTAGATTCAAATTAAAGATGGAACTGATATACTATTGGCTACCTAATTTTGCATAATAGTCATTAATGATTTAATAGACAAATTGTGACATTTTAAACAATTTTTTTTGAGATGAAATTTTTCTTTAAATTTTTTATTGAAAAGTAATGATTTATACATTAGTGAACTTTTTAAAAACTAAATCCGTAAAAAAATCATTGTAGCCAGTGAAAATAATATAGTGGGGCCATAGAAGATTAAGAAGGGCTGGGCCCCACCATATTAACCGTCTATCCTCTGCATGTCTATCCCTCCCATTGGTTCAATATTATACCAATGGTAAGGCCTTGCATTCGTATGGCATTGGTTTCCTTTTGAGGTCACAATCGATAGCCGATATCGGGTCAATAGCTGTCAAAATGAAGTATTTACTACCCTAGATGCTTCCCTTATGACTTTACCTATACTATATCTCTGTATTCTCACATGTTTTAGTATTTCATTCATTTATTTACCGCTAGAGCTACCAAACAGTCAATTTGACTGGTTTTTACTTTTCAAACAATTGCATATCACAAATTATTATTGGTAGATACTTATTATTGTTTTTATTAACACTGTCTCGTTACATCATAAAGTGTCTACCAATTATAATTTCTGAGATACAATTGTTTGAAGAGTAAAAACCAGTCAAATTGACTGCTTAGTAGGGTAAGTTCTTAATTATCGGTCAGTTCCACATTTTCGGTCATTTAGATTAATGATAAAATAATTATTATTTCAGTAGGATTGGTTGAGAAAAAACAATCAACCCTGGTTGATTGTTTTTACTCAACCAATCCTACTGAAATAATAATTATTATATCATTTATCTAAATGACCGAAAATGTGGAACTGACCGATAATTAAGGTCTTAACCTAGTTCTATTGGATCTTTTTTTCTAAAGTTCATGTATTTCTTATAGATTAAGCAATCGTTTTGTATCCCAAAGAGATGTTTGTAGAAGTATCCAATTGACGACTAAATGAATTATGTATAATATTAACTTAACCCTTCATCGGTCAGAATACCAGTTTCCATACTTAGTTGAACTGGCTAAATATCATCACAAAAACAAGAAGCTATAGTATTGATATTTCAATACTATAAAGATTTAATAATTGTTCAAAGACACTACAATAACCCCTATTTTTATTATAACGTGAATTACGTCATACTTTAATTCTAATAAATTTTGTTTTTAAATGGGTTTTCTGTTTTAAATGTGTGTATGTAAATTGTATATATTTATATAGATCTGATACATAGAATATTAATCATATATAAGAATCCTTCAAAAACTATACTTATATTACACTAGTTAACTTGGAGTAATGGAGATTTTTTTGTACTGAATTTAAAGGATTTTTTCTGAGACAAACCTGAACATTTTTTTTATTAGAAATCTGCAAATCTTGTAAAATCGGCAGTCAATGCAATTACAATCGAAACGGATTTGAAAATCGAGGACTTCGCGTCACCTGAACCGACATATAGCGGCCGTAGGTCCCGACCAGAAATTTCTGCCAAGGTAAAATAAATAAATATAATTATTGAATTATATTATTCTATCAGATTTAAAAAAATTAAACTTAAAATACTGTTGGGCCAAATTTATAAGAGTATTTTGTAAAGGTGAAGGAGGGTTGGGAGAGAACGAATATAAGTAAGAATCTTATAATAATTTATATCATGAAAATTTTATAAATTTTGAAAATATATAAATTTTGAATTTTTTTATAAATTTATAAATTTTGAAAATTTTATAAATTTATAAATTTTGAATTTTTTTAAATTTTATTGAAATTTTGATTTTTTTTTTAAAATTTGAAATTTTGAATTTTTTATAAATTAAATCAAATGTGAAAACTTTACCAATTGTATATAATTTGCATGCATTGTTCACTGCTATAGATGTCTTCACCATATTTCACTACATTACCTATAGAAGTGAAATATAAATGTATATAATATTACTGCATGATTTAGAGCTTATTAACAAATTTAGAATATGAATATCATTTCCATAGGTTGTGAAACGGGATAATTCGAATAAAAGTATTCTTCTATCAGTAAGTATAATTATAATTTAAATTATTTATTGATTAGATTTCATATTATGTACATAGGTATATTTCTAATAAACCAAAATATTCAATTGTATTTTCGGTTACAATTTTTTCACTATAACCAAGAGTTTAAATTTTCCAGTTATTCAATTTGAGTTCACTTCCAATTTAATTATAATATTTCATCCCTCTACGAAAGTGCGCTGTAACATTTTTCTTTTTAATCCAATTGCAGGCAAATAAAGGCACGGCAAGAAAAACAAATCAGAGCAAACCGCGGCACACGAAAACATCGGCAGCGAGGCGGCAGAACAGGGCCAGAATATCTGGCCCTGTTCTCGCGGCTCCGAAAAAAAGGGGAAATGGAACTGAGGAGAAACCGGATGGAGGAAGTGGAATTAACGGAGATGCGAATGTAGAAGGGGAAGATCAAACGAATAGGGAGCATGAAGAGGGAAGAGAACGGGGGGATGGTATAGAAAGTGAAGAAGGAGATGGGAGAGGGAATGATAAAGCGAATGAGGAAGAGGATGTAAAAGAAGCTCACGAAGTAGCTAATGAAGAAGAAGGAATGGATGAAGAGAAAAGTATAAATAAGGATAATAAAGAAGAAACAGAAGAAGATAAAGAAGAAACAGGAGAAGGTGAAGGAGAAGCAGAAGAAGATAAACACGAAACAGAAGATAAACCAGAAACAGAAGAAAATAAACAAGATACGGAAGAAGATAAACCAGAAATGGAGGAAAATAAAGAAGAAACAGAAGATAAACCAGAAACAGAAGAAGATGAGGAAACTGAAGAAAATAAACAAGATAAAAACGAAGATACACAAGATACAGAAGAAGATAAACAAGATACAGAAGAAGATAAACAAGAAACAGAAGAAGATAGACAAGAAACAGAAGGAGATAAAGAGGAGCCAGATAAAGCTCAAGAGAAAAATACCAATGAAATCACAGAAGAACACAATGAGGTAAGTTAATTATTTAATAGAGTATTAATTTAAGTATATGTATTACAGTATACCCTATCAAAATACACATCTATCCTAATAATTACCGTCGTGTGTTTATTTAATTATGTGTTTGATAGCCACTTATTATAAACATGAAGAATGTATCCATGATACGCATGGGAAGATGTTGTTAAGATAATTTAATTCTTCAGCTTTATTCAATTTTCATGTGTATTTTATCCCCTCGCACACACTTGCGATTTTTATCACTGCGGGAAAAAAGCGCGTCTAAAAAGATGGGTTCACTCTTGCGTTTTTTAATTACTGCCAGAAAAATTCCGCATGTAGTTGAAACAGATTTAGAACATCTATCAGTTGTCTTTAATATATAAAATAATATTATTACTATAGAAAACGCGTTATATTTCACGGGAAAGTACACTAGTGTTTAATATTTTTAGTTTGGCTTAATGGTTTCCATATTGGAGATTTTATTAAATTGATGAATTTTATTTAAATTTTCAAATTGATGAATTTTATTTAAATTTTCAAATTGATGAATTTTATTTAAATTTTCAAATTGATGAATTATATTTAAATTTTTAAATTGATGAATTTAAGTTCGTCATAGCTTTCATATAATTCAATATGGAATATATAGAACTGGGAATTATTTTGAATACCAAAAATGAAAAAGTCGCCTAAGTCGCCTAATTGAAATTATAGAAAAATTAAGTTATTAACCCAATATTTACTATTCAATCTCATCACTCAGGATTACGATATTCTGGTCATTAAGTCAGATGGTGAATACACTGATGATGAAGATGGTGAGCAGAATGGAGAGCTGGTGAATGGAGAGCTGGTGAATGGTGAGAAGGACAATGGTGCTGATGAAGAAAATGGATCGAAAGAAGAAAATAATGGCGATGGTGAAACAGCAAAGAATGGAGAACAGTTACCACAAAATGGTGATATTAGTGAAGTATGTATTCATGCGAGTTATAATTTATAAATTCTATTGAAATATTTATTGTTGCACTATAATTTAAAAAACTTTTACTACATTTTGATATTGATCTTTAAAGTAATAAATGTTGATACCAACTACTTTCTCAGGATAAATTGTTCATGAAAATAAGATAAATAGTTCATGAAAATAAGATAAATAGTTCATGAAAATAAGATAAATTGTTCATGGAAATAAGATAAATTGTTCATGAAAATAAGATAAATTGTTCATGAAAATAAGATAAATTGTTCATGAAAAATAAGATAAATTGTTCATGAAAAATAAGATAAATTGTTCATGAAAATAGGATAAATTGTTCATGAAAAATAAGATAAATTGTTCATGGAAATAAGATAAATTGTTCATGAAAAATAAGATAAATTGTTCATGAAAAATAAGATAAATTGTTCATGGAAATAAGATAAATTGTTCATGAAAAATAAGATAAATTGTTCATGAAAATAAGATAAATTGTTCATGAAAATAAGATAAATTGTTCATGGAAATAAGATAAATTGTTCATGAAAATAAGATAAATAATTCATTGAAATAAGATAAATTATTCATGAAAAATAAGATAAATAGTTCATGAAAATAAGATAAATTGTTCATGAAAAATAAGATAAATAGTTCATGAAAAATAAGATAAATAGTTCATGAAAAATAAGATAAATTGTTCATGAAAAAAAAAGATAAATAGTTCATAAAAAAATATTAGAATCAAAACTTAATCAATAAGGAAAAAAATGCGCATTAGTGAAATTGTTTTGAAATATTTCCTCTTTTGATATTTCATTCTTTCTTTCAAACATATATATTCTATCTTTTTCACCCTTTAGACAAACTTGACAGAATACGAACGTGTCGTGAAAGTGATAGAAGATGGAGATGAGTCAGACCAGTTGACAGCAGTGAAGAAGACTCGAAAGCAGTTGTCTCGCAGTCAGGACTCACCCATAGATGAGTACTTGGCTGCAGGAGTTCTGGAACCATTAAGAGCCTGTCTCGATAAACATCATAAGTGAGTATAGATATTACTAGGGTTGTGACAATATGCTTTTAAAATCATTGATCTCAAAAATATCATAGAGGAAACGAAATGAAATGGTATTGAATACTATATACCGCTGGTTTAGAACGATTCAATACTCTTTAATTCTCTCAGTCTATAATATTTTCAGGATCTATGATTTTAAAGAGCATATTGTCCTAGCCCTATATATTATTATACTATATGTACTGACTATTAGCTATATAGAATCGAAATTATAAGGAATGTTAAGTAAGCTTGTGACAATATGCTTTTATAGTCATAGATCCCCAAAAATATTATAGACGAAAAAAATTTAATAGTATTGAATAGTGCTAAACCAGCGGTACACAGTATTCGATACCATTTCATTTAGTTTCGTCTATTATATTCTTATTATTTATGGTCTTAATAGCATATTGTCACAACCCTATTCATCAGTTAGTATTTAACTTATTCCCTTCTCACAAGTTAGCATAAAAGAACGAAACTATACAGAATTATAAATATGTAATAGTAATCACTATCTGTTGCATGATTTGCATTGAAAGCGAGAAGTTTTTTTATCTATTTCTTTATCTAGGATAAGTTACGAATTATCGGTCGACACTACAACTTCGATCATATAAGATATAACAATATAAAATTGATTATTACTAAAAAGTGCTTTCTAATCATTATATTTATGTCGTTTTTACTTATATGACCGAAGATGTAGTACCGACCGATAATTCGTAACTTACCCTATTTGTTTCTCTATTTGGCTATCTTTGTTTCCAGTCCTCAGCTTCAGTTCGAGGCACTGTGGGTGTTGACTAACATTTCGTCCGGTACAACAGAGCAGACTAAAGCTGTCGTAGGTAAGTGGATCAGAAAATAACTGATGTTTGATTTAACAGGCTAAATGGTTTGGTACAGTGTATATATAACGCGTTTGGTGGAGGAAGGTCTAACCCACATATCGCAAAATATTCAGGAGAATCATCCAATGTTTTTTGGAGGTTTACAGAGGAGAATTAGGATTCTTTAACCTGTCTTTGAATAAAATACTGATGAAATATTAAAAATACTCAGAATTTTATTTCAGTTCCACGGATAACTTTTCCACGAAACACTTCGTTCTCAAGTTTTGAGGCTTAGAAGTCTTCTCCACCGAACAAGTGATATGTTATCTTAAAGACTTGAATTAATGTTTTGGTACATTATTGTATTGGTACATCTATGTTTTTGTACATCATTGTTTTGGTACATCATTGTTTTTGTACATCATCGTTTTATTACATCATCGTTTTGGTACATCATTGTTTTAGTACATCATTGTTTTGGTACATCATTGTTCTCTTAAATGAATGTTCTAGTATATCAGTGATTTTTAATATCATTTACGTTTTCCCCCTCAGATGCGGACTGTGTGCCAGCTTTCCTGAGGCTCCTCTCATCAAGTAGTGCCGAGGTCAGGGAGCAGGCGGTGTGGGCCGTGGGTAACATCATGGGGGACAGCAAGGATCTGAGGGATAGGGTGGTGGAAGAGGGAGCCATACCCAGACTTTATGACCTTATTCCGGGGGATGCAAAGGTAGTACTTCTAGTTCTTTTTTATGTCCAATTAGCTGTAGATTGAAAAATATAACATCCAGGTTTATTTTTTATGGAAAATAGTTTATTTAAGGAAGTATAATATTTGGATTGCTGCGTACTGTCAATTTCATACATTGCCCCACCAGTTAACATATTATATTCATATGGGATGATATATTATATTCGTGACTGAGTTATTTTTTAATATTAAATGTTATAGAAATAAATTTTCCAACTCTATATAATATTAAATCGTCGATTATTATTTTGTATTATAATGACTTCTTGTAGCTTCTATTTTCTTGTAGTTTTTAAGTTATTGTAGCATTCAACTACTTGTAGCTCTTAAGATACGATTCCACCAAAACCGTGTGCTGCACAAAATGTTATGCACTTTTGTTCAGAACCTAGGCTGTTCGCGTATTAAGAGACTATCCTTGTTACCCATGTATCCACCGGAAAGCTGTGCTTAATTTTTGTACGCATACAGTGCGGCACTTGTGTTGTTCTGTACGCGTACTAAAGTTATCCACAGCCTGCCGTTTGTCCGCAGCTGTCAACTTTGGTTTATAGACATATGTAATTCAAGAACCTGCAGATTATGGATCAGCAATTTCCTTTTTCTCTCGGTAGTATTGAGCCAGAATAATTTTCCGTTTTTGCATTACCTCAGTTGAATCAAAATTAAATTGTTGAATCAATTCTTGAATTGCGTCATGTCTCTTATTCCTATTCTTGTAGTCAACATGTCCAGTTTCCCATAGCACAGGACATGTTTCAATCACTTGAATAAAGGCTTCGATCTGGTCATTGTTCCAGTCCATATTTCAATGTAGTGTTCGCGAACACCCAAATATTTTCTCTCCATGAGCGGAAGCAAGAATTAGTGCACGTACAAAATGTTCCTGCTTCTTCAAACGAGTCCACTTAAAAACGTGTACGCACACAAAACAAAACGAGTCGCAGCTGTGCGAGTACTTGACTAAAGTGTTCGCGTACAATTTGTTAGTGTACGCATATGCGGTTCTTGTAGCTATAAACTTCTCATAGCGTTTAAAATCTTGCAGCCCTGTTCTAACTCTCCTTTTGTTCATTTCAGAAGGGTTCCTCACCGGCCTACTTGTGCTGGACATTCAGTAATGTCTTCAGGCACAAGCCATGGGTCTTAGAGGAAGAACAACTGGCAATGTGTAGAAAAGCAGTCACTGTCTTCTTCTACAAGAACTCTGGAAATAAAGAATTCAATGGTATATAGTAAATTAACATAATTACATTGCATTATTAAGATTTGCATCCTTTCTGATGAAATTTATATATGAATAGTAACCAATTATCATTCTTTAGTCGAGGATAGGTTCTTATATTATTTATCACTTTCAAAAAAAGTAAATTTATGTAGTTTCAGAATATGATATTTTTTGTATATTACCATCAATGAATCATTTCTACTGTATCCACTTTTTAAGACAATGAATATAAAAACAACTTCTATTTTGAAAAGAAAGCACCCATCATCTTCTCCATTTTGGCATAGATGGTTGATGAAATTCTGACATGATTATCTACTTGATCATTATATTCTCTAATACAAATTCAGGAGAACATATTATTAATTGTGTTTCTTTTTCTTTTCCTCCCATTCAGACGCCCTTTGGACTCTGGCTTTCATGTCGGATGGGGGGGAGAGTCACACCAAGTGGATAATGGAGTCTGGCTTCGTGCCCAAACTGGTGGAGAGCATCAACCGGAAGAATGTGGAGTTCACTAAGCCAGCCCTTCACATTTTCGCTAACCTCATGAAAAATCCCGAGTACAAGGTACTGTTTAGACAATTTTAAAGAAACCGTAATGAAAACTAAAATATAGACCATTATTCAATAACCTGATTAACTACATATCTATAGTTTATGAATCGAAATGATTGTTCTATATCTTAAGCCTCTTTCGATATACTATTTACTAGATATCTAAACATCCACAGGTGTTGGAAGATGGTCATGAATGATGATCTTCAGACCTTTCTTAATAACCCACTTTCCGAGTACTGAGACATTAACTAAATGTTTGAGTACAGCAAAGTTACTCTAAAGGGCCGTACACACGTAAAGTTTTTATAAGTCTTTCCCCCAGACTCTTTGCTAAGCTCCTCCTACTTTTTCCACGATAATGTAAGAAAAATCGGTATAATTATTATTTATTTCAGTTGGTATCCATGATACCTGCAGGTATCATGGATACCAACTAATATAAATAATTATTTTACCGTTTTTTCTTACATTATCGTGGAAAAAAGTAGGAGGAGCTTAGCGAAAACTCTGGTGGAAAGACTTAAAAAACACTACGTGAGTACGGCCCTTCACTCAATTGTTTAATTTTTAATCCACAGAAGGACATCGGTCTTCGCAATAACTTTATGCGTGCAGTTGCCTACAGAGTAACGAGAAACAACTCCGACATCAGGAAAGAAGCTGCCAAAGTGATAGCTCTAGTTACTACAGATCCTGATATTGAACTGTTAGAGACAGCTCTAGATGCAGACTTGGCCTCCGCTCTTTACTATATGCTACAGGATGTGAGTTTCTAGGTCTTGCTGTCAGTTTATTTTTCTACAAAGAAGATAGTAGATCTTGTTTCTAATATAAATTACTTTAAAAAAATAGTAGGTACAGAAGGTTGATAGATCTTGTATGTCTTAGTTTTATCTTACATGAATTTTCATAGATTATATATTTTCTAAATATTATTATAAATCATCAATATTTAGACGAATATAGGTTTTTCTTTCTTGGATATCTTTATTTATGAAATATAAAAGGAGGGAAACTACTCAATTTGTTTTTAATGATAAAATTGCGTCTTTTAAAATAACTCGGTCAAAATCCTCATCTATTAACAGAATTATAATTTGATTTAATTATAAATTTCTATATAATTATTTCTCACCCAGAAAAATGAGGCGATAGTGCACGTGGCAGCGACATCTCTTGTATCAGTGTCCCAGAATGCTACGGTACCTAGACTGGTGTCCCTCTCCACACACCCCCAATTCATTCAGAGTTTGGGGGTGCTTCTCCACCAGTCAGATAACGAACTCATCATCCTAGGACTGACGGCTACACTCACAGCTGCACAGGTTAACTATTCACAACGCTTAAGACCCTCACGCACGAAAAACCGAGAGTAGATATTTCTGACAGAAAGTTGAAATCAATTAAACAGCGTTATTGCTTCTTATAGACTGAAAATTCATCCCACTTTCCGATAATTAGAGATAATAACAAAAGTTTTTCCCGATTTTAAGTTTTAAGACCCTCCCGAGGGTGGGTCTTAAAATATATTTCATAAAATGAGCATAAATTTGTTTTTTATACTTATATTTAGTCCTATTGACGTCAACGATATGACCTTTAGTTCCGAAGCAGACGTTAAACCCCCTACTAAATGAATTCTATTTATCATGACCTACATATCCAATTTAATCTTAACGTTTAAACCCTATTTTCTTTCTTTAGCGGATATCTCTAGCTGGTGAGCCAGTGGGTACCCTGAGCAACTTACTGGGGTCTGAGCAGATGGTGAAGTTAACCAACGATAAACACGAGGCGGTGCAGAAGCTGGCCAAAACAGCTGTGAATTATTTCAAGGCGAAGAGAACGGAGTGGGAGCAGTTGAACAGAAACAGAAACTAAAAATTTAAGTAGGGGTTTATTGCAATCTTTTTTATATATTCTTTTAATATGTTGGATAGAATTGTAATTAAATAAATAGGTTTAGTAAGAATATACTATATTTAAGATACGCTGTATGGTTTGCTGGCCCAGATCACTATACTCTACTAATAATGGAAATTTTTTAATGTATATTGAATAATTATGTCAAATAAAATTACTGATTTATTGTAAATAAAAATGCTTTTTGGGTAAGTTTCGAGTTATCGGACTGTTTCACATTTTCGATCATTTAAGAAAAGTATGAATTAATTATTATTTAACCTCTATTTTATTAATTTTTTTTTCTCCTTACATGGTCGAAAATGTGGAACTGTCCGATAACTTGGAATTTACTTCATCAAATCAAATAATTAAATATATTAAATTTAGTATTAGAAATACCAAAATTCAATATAAAAAACGTGCGGGAAAGTCATATCTTGGTTATGAAAATGATACTGATGTGAAATTAAATATCGCAGTGTCATCATTTTCATTTGTGTCACATATGATACACATATATGATACATATGATACACATATATGATACATATGATACATATGATACACATATATGATGCATATGATACATATGATACACATATATGATACATATGATACACATATATGATACATATGATACACATATATGATACATATGATACACATATATGATACATATGATACACATATATGATACATATGATACACATATATGATACATATGATACACATATATGATACATATGATACACATATATGATACATATGATACATATGATACATATGATACATATATATGATACATATGATACATATGATACACATATATGATACATATGATACACATATATGATACATATGATACACATATATGATACATATGATACACCTATATGATACATATGATACATATGATACACACTGCAGAGTAGGATGATAGTCTATCACATTTCTAACAGTTATTTCTCATTAGTGTGCTATCTGCTAAATAACTTAAGTACTTCTTTTCTTATATGTACCACACAATTCGATTGTATTTTTATAGTTCCTATTTTTCACAAGGAAAACCCAGGCAAAAATAATTTATCCCTGGGAAATCTCCTTTATAGACCTATCGTTACCTATGTTAACACCCACTTTCCGACTACTGTGAGCCTCCCTAATTGTCCATGTGTTAGGACTTGGAAAATAGAAATAAAAATTTAAAATAATGTATTGATTGTATCATAGTTTTTTAAGTCGTAGTGTATGGTATATAATATATATATTGTACATCTCACCTAGCGATATATTTGTACTATTTTTTCTCATTCTTTATCTTGAGAAAAAGAATTATAACAATTTCCAGTTTGTGCAATGATATAATTGTATAATTATTATAATTAATACATGTTTCATATTCATTTTAATCAATATAAATATGAACCTCAAAACAATTTTCATCTCTATAATATTAAGTCATAAATAGAATATTTCATATTATTTTACAAAGGAATTATACCTCTTATCTAGCTCGAAAATATCCTCCCTGAAATTGTTGCTATATGTATATGCTGTAGATCTTTTGAAAGATTTTTTGAACTTCAATAATTTGTTAATCTTATAAAAATGGGACTAAATAGCTATATAAATGGTGAAATGCTACCGTGTGATCAAATATTTTACTAAATAGTTTATCCTTATTCAGGCTAGCTATCATGGGACCAAATAGCTTACTATTAATCTAATAGATACCATAAAATCTATGGGACCAAATAGCTTACCTTTAATCTAATAGATAGCATATAATCTATGGGACCAAATAGCTTACTATTAATCTAATAGATACCATATAATCTATGGGACCAAATAGCTTACCTTTAATCTATTAGTTACCATATAATTTATGGAACAAAATAGCTTATTATTAATATAATAGCTACCGAATAATCTATGGAACAAAATAGATTATTATTAATATAATAGCTACCGAATAATCTATGTGATCAATAGTAATCGTAGTGGAATATCGGTGACAAACCTATTTTAATTACTGATTATGAAGCAATAGTCATAGAGCATAGCTGTCCATGATTAAAGATCATTATAGCTTTGACAATTTAATAATATAAAATAAACTATTATCTTAAAATACAGTAAATGATCTGTATAATAATAATCATTAATTATTAGTATTTATTTAGAGAGAGATAAATATTTTATATTATTTTAGTTTAGATTTATAATTCAAATATATCTTTTTTTACACCCTTCATAATTTTACTTAGATTGAATCCACTTATTTAATAATATATATTTTACCAATTAATGTATATTTCTCACAATAAAATTATATAGTAAACTGTGTTTTTTTCTTTCTTAAATTTCGAAAAATGGTTATTCATCTGCATATGTATTATCATATGTGAATAATTAATATAAGTAATGAGCAAAAATTTAAAATTGATTCCATATTTAACGGTTAATCCATCTTTCATAAATTTTGAAGATGAAATAATATATAGTAATTTAAATATTATTCTCAATCTCCGCAGACTTTTTTTACTTACCACGAAAATAAGTCATGAAATTAAAGGAATCTAAACACTCTGACTATTGAAGAAATTTTCTAAGACCTCATAGTTGTGAAAAATATTCTATACCGATAAAGAAACGTAGTTATTATTATTTTTCGTTGATTTAAATATTATTTTAGAAGCTAAGATTAATAATTATTAAAGCAAAAAAAAAAAAAAAACAATAGAAATAATATTATAAATCAATTATAACAGACAACATAATAAATCTAAAACATTTTTTAAATCATCATTTGATGTTCGGGTAGCAATTAAAACAATAGCTCATAATTATTCATACAAAGCTACGATAGAAAAAATGTTTCTGAAAAATAATCTGGGTCCTCATCCATTTGGGTGTTTCTTACAGTTATATGAATAGAAAATTCCTATTTTTCTCTATGAAATAGACCTGTCAAAGATTCAGATCTAATTTATATAAGATACATCTAAATTTTAGACAGAAAGTGTCCGAAAGTTTTCTTCCTTTGACATATCGCATAAATATTCAAAAGCGAGAGATGATTTCACAAATAAACTTATCCAACTTTGAAT